>JAENRT010000003.1:424055-438430 GCA_032173475.1 Amanita phalloides | reverse complement strand
GAACCGAACTTTAACTGGAAAAGACCGATGAGAACTGTGTTGAAACATTAAACAGCAACGCAGCACTAGCTAAGTAAGTGTTCAATTCACTTACATTGTTTTAGTAGTGTTGCCCTTACTAAGACTTGTTGTTAGTTTGAAAAAACTGAGGGACTTGACGACCAGAATGCCCTCCTTATAGCATTTCAGAAACCCTAACCTTACATTGTGTAATTACCTATTCTAGACATATTACTAATGGTTCGGTACCTTAAATGAGTCATTCTGAGTCTTATTCTATTAATAATCCTTCTAGATTATTCTATATGACTCATGCGCAGTCATAATGATGTAATGCACAGCAGTGCACAGCAATGTGCAGTTATGTCAAGTCATAATATATTAATAGATGTTCTAGATCCTTCTATATTCTAGAACATTCTTTATTCTAGAACATTCCATATTCTAGAACAATATATATAATTAAGTTAAATATGAAACACATATTAAATAGTTATTAATTTATTATCTTATCTATTATCTTATCTTATCTATTATCTTATCTATCTGTTATCTTATCTATTATGTAATATAGATTAGATTAAATAGATTTAATTAATTGATTAAATAGATTAGATTAGATAACAATTAAAACGATTTCTATCTAGAGTTTTTACACTCCCCCTTGTTGAATATTTTACTTAATGTGTATTCCACATAATCCAAGCATTCTATTATGCTTATTCAACAAAAGATTCTTTGTTAGTATATCAGCTGCTTGATCATCAGTTTTAATATAATAGAGATCAACCAAATCATGTTTCACGCATTCTCTGATATAATGATATCTAACATCCATGTGTTTTGTTCTTTGTTCTTGAGCTGGATTAGAAGCCATGTAAATAGCTGCTTGATTATCCATTATTAATGGAATCATCCTTATATCATATCCTAGTTCATTGAACAAATTCTTTAACCATGATATTTGCCTACATGCATCAGATGCAGCCATGTATTCTGCTTCTGTTGATGATAGTGCAATTGTTTTTTGTTTTGCTGATTTCCAGTATACTGGAGCTCCTGCTAATTTAATAACCATGCCAGTTGTTGACTTTCGATCAATAACGTTCGAAGCCCAATCAGCATCAGCATAACATATTAATCCATATGCATCTTTACCATTATACTTAATGCAATAATCAAGAGTACTTCCAACATATTGTATAATATGTAATGTTTTCTTGATATGTTCCATCGAAGGATTGCTCACAAATTGTGACATTAATATTGTAGCATATACAATATCTAATCTTGTACACATAGCTAAAAATAACAATGATCCTATCAATTGTTGATAGAAAGTTATCATTTCTTGTGTAGCTTTTTCATTTGATTTGTTTGGTATATAACCAGCTGGTAAAGGCGTATTTACTGGTTTTGCATTAATTAAACCAAACCTTTCTACTATCTTTTTAGCATACTTAGTTTGATCAATAGTTACCGTATGATTAACTTTATCAATCACAATATTCATTCCTAAGTATTCCTTAGATCACCTAAGTCTCTACTTTCCCATTTACTCATAAACTTCTTTTTAAATTCATTAACAGTATCTTCATTATTGCCCATGAATATTATGTGATCAACATATAAGATTATTACAACAATATCTTTATTGTTTTGATAAACATAAATTCCTGTGTCAGCAAATAATCGTTTAAATCCTAATTTGATTATACTGTTATGTGCTTGTATATTCCAAGCTAAAGATGCTTGTTTTAAACCATATAAAGCTCTTTTTAATAAGTATACTTATTTCATCTTTGGTTTTAAAACTTCCGGTTGTTCCATATATATCTCCTCTTCTAATTGGCCGTATAGAAAAGCAGTTTTTACATCTAGTGCTTTGAGTACCCATCCTTCTAAAGCTGCTAGTGCAAGTAAGATTCTGACAGTTTCAAATCTTGTAACTGGGCTAAATGTGGCTCCAAAGTCTATTCCTGGTACTTGTGAAAAGCCTTTGAGCAACTAAACGTGCTTTATATCTATTATCTTGTTGCTTTATAGTATAAACCCATCTACATCCTATAGGTTTACGATCTCTAGTCTTTCAACTAATTTCCCATACATTTCTATCTTGTATAGATTTTATTTCAGCTTTCATAAGCTTCTACCCATTTGTTATATGTTTGAGGATCCTTATCTTTAATCTTTTATAAGGTCTCTATAAACAACAGTAATTCCTTTCTTCTATTTTCTTTGATCTGCTAATTTAGATGCTGCTTAGATAAAAGAATTTTATCTAAACGTTTATTACATTGTTCAACCATTTTTTCATTAGCTTTTTAAGATTACTTATTGTAGAATCAAGATCTTCAATATCAGTTAAATCTTGCATAGATTTATCCAAATCTTCTGATTCACTATCAGTATCTTTAGATATCTCTTTTTCTTTTCCTTTATCTTTAGATGTATCTTCATCTAATGATTCAATTTCTTTAGTTTGTTTAGCATATTTTCTTTTAAATGCATCTCCAATTCTTAAGAAATTTCTATTAGGAGCAAAAGTTGTTTGAGGTTGTTTTAACGGCTCAAGCTCTTTTGGTAATTGAAGTTCTTTTGGTAACTGAATATCTTTATAAGGTTGAATATCTAATTTTTTATAATTTTTTCTTGTTCCTAAAAGATTTTTAAATCCTTTTGTTGGTGGTGGAACAACTCTAGTTCTTGTTAAATCTTCCATAGTTAAACCTCGTCTTTCAGTAGGTTCATTATGAAATGCTTTATATTTTTCATCTAATTGATCTTTCTTTGATTTATTTTTATCAAATGTGAAAGCTCTATTCAATCTCTGTCCAATTTGATCTAATTTTTTATTATCAGCATCTAATCCTTTTTTAATATTAATATCTATTTGTTTATTAGACTTTTCAGTATCTAATTGTTTTTTAAGATTAGATTTATATTCAAAAGTTTTAGATGTTGGTATTTGTTCTTTAGGTTTATTAATTTTAATTCCTAATCTCTTTTGAGATTCATAATTAAAAATATTAGATGTTGGAAATTGATTTTTAGAATCAACTTTCTTTCCTTTATTCCGTTTATCTTCTTTTTGTAATTCAGCTTCTATCTGAATTGGATGTTTACTTCCATAAACATTGTCATCAATAACTCTAACTTTTGGTATTCGAGAAGATTTACGAGTTGCTCTTTGTTGTTGAATTACAACTCTTTCTTGTTCTCTGAATCCAAATGGATTAGATGATTGATCTTGAATTGTAGGTTTCTGGATTATTTTAGGTCTTCCAGCTTCTAATTTATCTCTTTTAGCTGCTGTAAGATCTAACTTCTTTCCAATACGTTTTTGACCTATAATTTTATTTTCAGGTTCATCAAAAATATCTGAGATTTCCCAATTACTAAAATTAGCTTTTGGTATTATATTTTTCTCAAATACTTTTGGTAACGGATTTTGTAAAGGATTTCTAAGATCAATAAATGGAGTTTTCTGAGTTTTCTTTTCAGAACTAATATTAATAGGTTGTTTTAATTTATTTAAAGCATCCATAATTTGCTTTTCTTTATTAGCAATATTAGTTTTATTTATTGGTTCTTGAAAACTAGTCTTTTTAAAACTTTCTTTAACTCGATTTTGTTTTTCTTGATTAACAAGATCAGCTTTTTGTTTTGATTCAACAATACGTTTATATAAAGGATGATCTTCAATATTTTTACTTTCATGTTTTATTCTTTTGAAGTCAAATGGTTTATATAAAGGTTTATTTTTAGATAATTCTTGTTTGAATTTATTATATTCAGTATTATCAACTTCAATATCAGATTCTGAATCATCTGAATCATTTGATTGATATTCTTTTGCAGATCTATAAAACTGCGATGTTGCAGGTGATGTTGGAGGTTTGTAAGAAGAATCACTGTCATCTGAATGATTGTCTGTTTCATTACCAGACTCATGATCATCTGAATCTGACGTATCATTATCATTATTATTATTTGATCCATGAAATGATTGCCTTTCATTCATTTATTGTAGTGTCATGATCATAATAATTTGTTTATCCTGTATAATATTATCTTTAATTGAAATATTATTTTTATAGGAATAGTTGTTTTAGATCTAAAGTTGGGTGTAATTCTTATGAATTAGTTTATTTTTCGATAATCTAGGAAATATATTCTCATCCAAATATAGCATGAGCTGCAATAAACAATAGTATTCTTATCATCATAAATTTATATGATTACTTTCATATCCTACAAATGTCATTGGCTTCTGCTCTTGGTGATAGTTATCTTTTCGTTCTTTCTTTAACAATATAAAACATATGCTAGACATCCAAATATTTTGAAATATGATATATCAGGTTTTCTATTCATCATATTCTCATAAGGTGTTTTCCATTGTGTTCGTCTTAATGGTGTACGATTATATATGTGGACTGCAGTTTCAAATGCAAATGACCACCATAGTTTTGGACAACCTGATTCTAATAAAAGTGTTTGAGCTTTCTTTAGAATGGTTTCATTTAATCGTTCAGCTCTTCCATTTTGTTGATGAACATGTGGTGCACTTAGTTCATGTTTAATACCTTTTTCTATAAAAATAGTTATTTAGCTTTTGATTAACAAATTTCTCCCCCTTGATCTGAAACGCATACTTTTAACTTTTAAACTAAGTTGATTTTCTATAAACATAATATATGCTTTAATAGAATTAAAAGTATCAGATTTAGATCGTAGTAATGCTAAGTAAGCAAAAGAAGAATAATCATCTAAAATTAATAAAGCCCACTTTTGTTTATTATAAGATTGAATTGGTAATTCAATCAAATCAACATGTATTAATTCAAGTAACTGTGTTGCTCTGTGAGACGAAACATGATAAGGTTTATTATCAAGTTTTCCCATAATGCATGTTACAGATACTCTTCATATGTGGTTTAGTAATTTTAGAACTATTTTCAGTATTTCTGAACATATGACTTAACACATTATCTCCTGGATGTGCCATTCTTCGATGCCATGTATAATAGTCAATAGTTTGAGAACTATTTTTTAATAGTAAGTGTTGAGAAGGTCGCTTTATTATAGTTGATAACCAATGTATTGAATTGGTTTCAAAAGGATGACCTTTCAACGTTATGTTTCCCTTATGTATTGTAGTGTATAGTTTTGTGTGATGGACATGATAGTCCATACTGGTTAATTGTGGTACAGATATAATTCTGTATGGTAGTATTGGCATATAGCAAACATTCCATGTTATCACATGTTTGTTATGTCTAAAACAAACTTGTCCTTCTCCAACGATAAAAGTTTTATATTTTTATCCAGCTGTTGTTACTTTTATTGGTGTAATATATTTTATATGTTCGTAAAATCATTTATAAATGGTGTACAATGTCTTATGTGCACCCTGAATCTATCCCCACTTATCATTATTACTTTAAAATCATAATTTGTTCACTAGGAACATAAGAATTTATAATTATTATATATACATTTATATCTACTGTTATTTACGTCTTGATCTGACATGATCAACATGTCTTGTATTAGTTAACATTATCAAGCACTAAAAATATTAGTGGTGTCATTATTAAAATAGTTACGATACATACCCAATGTTGCTATTTTGTTTCATTCTAGGACTTATCTTGTGTTCCATTTCATGTAATACTCTTTCTAGCTCGCGTCAGTGTTGAAGTTGCGCTGACAGAATCATGTGGACTTTGAGACTCTCACGCTCGACTATTCTCGTACTGTACTCATCAACTGATAACCATGCCCCGACTCTTTACTACCTATAGGACCCACATACCTCGCTACAATCTTTCCTGCCACATCTCCATCTTAACTCCTGATCTACATCTCCTCACGGTCATACTATTGTGACATACTCATATTGATCCTATCAGAGTATTTAATTCATGATTCAGGAAACCCACAAGACAACCTATATGTAATATGCATTAACACTTTCCAATCAGATTTTCTTACAAGTCGTGATGGCATCGTGTGAAATAAATGGATTCATGAGTGAATAGTATTAGAAGATTTTTTCTCTTTTATCTAATATTTCTATTGTCTAAATCAAAAGCTTCTTATTTTTAAGTTTCTTATTAGCTTATTTTGGCCATGATTACGCTTCATTTTTATCAAAGGGAGATAACGAAGATCCATTCACTTTATACAGTGAATTCTGGAATCTTTGTCTAGGCACAAAATGGTTGGCCTATTATTGAATCGTCCTCTAAAAGATCCTCATAGATTTATCTAAAATCTATTATTGAATATTGATAAACTTTCCAATTTGAATTAGTGTTAGGATTCTTTATGATATAGTAGATCTCCATATTATGGCTGTGTAATTGAACCATATTGGTCTTACCTTTTCCTTTTTGATTGCATGAAGATTCCATTCATCTGAATTCTGAATATCTTATCAACTGAAAAATCAGGCAGTGATGATTACTATCAACATATCTAGTAAACTAGGTTACTATATTTTGATTAGATTATGTAAATAAAGAAAGCAACTACCAAAATTCTGAATTTTGTATTGTGTTCTGTTCCAAGATCAAACTAATTTCATTAAGTCTTGAAATAGCTATAATGGGATCTCTGTCCTTGTTTCATGGTCCATCCAAATATAGATTTGTACAGTAATAAAGTATTTTTGCAATACCAAACCGTTCCAAATTGTTTTAATCTAGCATTTTGCTAATGTATCTTTAGAGTTGCTCCTACATAAGACCATGAAATTAGTAATCAATGCCATTTTAATAAAGCATTTGCTTTTGACAATTCAGTATCCCATTCAATTGTTCGTTTAAAAAAACGTTTGGTTTGTTTTAACTTCCATAATGTTTTCTCTTTTAAAGAAGGAGTTGTAGGAAGATTCAGATGGAAATTTCGGTTATTTTGTTCAAGATAATTTATATATCCTTTACATCAAAGATATGCCAAAAGAATACTTTTCCATTTTTTATAATCCATTACTCCATTGAAACCAGTAACCATTTTTTCAAAGAGAATCTTTTTCGTCTGTTCCTCCAGCATAGATAATCTAGAATAATCTATTTTTAGATGAAACCATTATCATCTAAAGTCACCAAAAATTCTGACCATTTATCTTCCTCGAAATGAATATTTGCAGTACCAACTTCTACTATAAGTTAAAAATTGAATATCTCTACGCCATTCCTTAGGATATCACAATAGTAGTAATTTAGATACATGGGCCAACAATTTCTTGATATAATTGAGTTTAAACAATTATCAAATAACATAGACCATCCTTATTCCATACAGGATTGTGTTTGCGTATTTTAATTCTTTTTTTGGTTTGGACAATAGATCGATAAAAGGACATTGCATCTAAAATTCCCAAGTGTCTTCATGCATTTCCTAGCTCTAACATTAAAATTTGTGATTAATGTTTTTATCTGAGCTTAGAATCTGAATCAGTTGTTAATATCCTTTGTTTGATCAGGAATGAATACCACATTGAAGAGAGAGAAGATCTCTAAATTTTTCTGCTGTCTTCGAACTCGACAAGCTTTAGATTGTGATTTTCTGGGATAAAGAATTTCTTCTGATTTTCTCAGAACTATTCTTTGTTCATCTACCTGATCATGTAGGTTAGATGGTTCTCAGTTCTGTGATTCTGGAATATTATTAATTACCCATAATGATTTATCATTTGATTATAAATATACCAAATGGTTCATCCACTATCTTTCTTTATTTTGATGAATCAGGAAACTTCTTCTTTATCCGCGATCATCCTTCTTTTGTTTTTCTAATATCCTACCCAGACCGTTTAATTAATATTTCAAATAGCTTTCTTTGTCACTCATTATTGTTTCTGGAGTATTTG
This sequence comes from Amanita phalloides, assembly GCA_032173475.1. Classification (NCBI taxonomy): domain Eukaryota; kingdom Fungi; phylum Basidiomycota; class Agaricomycetes; order Agaricales; family Amanitaceae; genus Amanita; species Amanita phalloides. The sequence goes on along the minus strand of JAENRT010000003.1, from coordinate 430,548 downwards.
TGTACTTAGACTGAGTTACTGGAAAACTGTTGAACAACATTTTCATTATGTTTAATAAATGCCTGAGTCTTCTTCTTCAAGAAAGGATTTTCATCGGATAAAGATCTTACAAAAACTTCATCAGGCGACATAAATAAAATGTCGATGCATCATAAGGATGAATTAAGTTCTTTCTTGACAAATATTTTCATCATAATTTAGTATTGGATAACTAAATTTATCTTTCTGCTTCCTTAGACTTATCGGACTGTGATGACACAAATTTGGATCTTTATTTAGATCCGCCACATTATCATCAATGTATCTACAGATACTTCATAAGCTTGTAGAAACCTCCTCGACGTCACCAGTTGGGGCGTTCCTCCCCCGGATGCACGTTCAAAACCTGACCGAAAACTCTCTCGGCCGCCTCTCCTGCTGCTGGGGATAAGCTTTTCCCGCGTTCTGACGAAACTGTATGGAAGCGGTGTCGTAGCTCCTTCCGTTGAACTGTGGGCCGTCCTCGTGACCCCAAAAAACGTATGCTTCTATAGATGTATCAATTTTTGGGTTTAATAATTGATCTATTGATTTCACCTGTTCTGGAAGCGGTTCATGCATAATGTGATTTAATTCATTAATCGCTCTTTCGTCACGCGCCTCTAGCGCTCTTTCATAACTCTCGCAGTTATGATATATGTCACCGTCTAACATCCAAATGGGATTGTTGCGAGTTAGTCTGCGCTTCACAAGCGCCTCGCTGAGCTCTTTACCATGAAGTCCCTTCAGGGACTCATATCGCGGCCCTTGTTTCCCATTCGGACCTAGTTGATAGACCTCGGGTCCATCATTCTCCGGTACATTCAGCTTGTGCCGAATTTCGCCTTCTTCTTCTGACTCGTAGTCAGAACTCGCGTTTGCCACCTCATCATAATTGTCCAGCTTGATGTAAACCCCTTTATCAATTTTATTAATATATTGATTTTTTGCAACTCAAATGAACTTACATTCACCTTTGTCATCGATATATCTTACGCCCAATCGAAGTGGACGCAGGTCATCAATGTGCCTGACCTCTTCAATCATATAACATTTTTCGATGAATCGGAAGGTGTCCTTCCGAGTTGCAAGCTTGATTTGGCTAGCGGGTTTCGTATAGATGCGAATCGGGGGGTAATTGTCTCGCATGTCAGCCGAATTCTTGATGAGGTTCCAAGACGCACAGGTCTGAATCATCTTTACTAATTTAGCGAGTCTTCCTCACGGGTTCCAGTTCTTCATATCCTCTGCAAAATATTTATCCATAATAAGTTCCACATCCATATACTCCAAATCCCTTTCCATCCTCACGACCCTGGTGAGAATCCCTTGGTTGATATAGTTGCGCTCCTCAAGAGCGCCAGCCAAGTAATCGGAGAAGCGGAGTTGAGCAGACAAGAAACAAGCAGTGTAAACCTTGAGGACATTGTTTGAAAACAGAGAAAAATTTAATTAGCCAAAATTCTTTTTTAAGAAAATAGAATTAAAGAATGTGCTTATGGCTGTGCTTATTTTTCTGTGACAGCTTTTATTGAACAACAGTTGACGCTGACAAAGAACCTCTTTTGGAGAGACGAATTTTCATCAAGTGATCACTATACCAATATAAGTATCTTGGGCTCCTTCAAATTCCCAGCATACAAATCCTACCACGTAACCAGTATAGTATTGTGTGTTGTGCGTATTTACTGAATGGACATCCTCGCGACATTTCTCCTAATCTATCAGGCAACCCGATCGAAACCGCTATGACTCCGTACAATAGTGTGCGTGTACGACGGAAGTCCGCCTCAGCACCACCTTTATACATAACGATCCAAAATAGAGAAAAGGGACGAAGACCCTATTATGATATATGCGAATAACGTAACGGGCAAATCGGAGGGTGCTTGCAAGCCTTACAGGGGAATCGACCCTGTTATCCGCCATAAGCCGGCCCGAAAATCCGTGCTTTTTACTGTGTTGTTGCCAAAACCATGACATTTAAGACTGTCTGTTAAGATCAATGTCCTGACGCAATTCGTTCTAAGTCGACAGTGACAAACAGAAGTCTCGGTCTGTTCCCACTACTGACAAAGGTTCTGACATCTAGTCTGATGCACTTGACGAAGGACAGAGGAGGATTGAGCATGACGATGGAAGAGGAGCCGCTCAAGATCATTCAAACGACGAGGCAAGATTCCGATTAAATTGGAACTAAAGAGAAGGATGATACATGAGGCCGTTATATACTTTTTAGAGAACAATAAAGACCGAAAAAAGGAAGAAGAAGCTGTAACGACCTGAGAAAGCGAAATTGCGAAAGGGGAGTTACGAGAAAAGAGAGGCTGTCCATTGCGCAGTAGATATTGAGTAATGAGTTAAAAATAAGATTACATTCTGTTACTCTGGATTTTTACAATCATCACCGTAACATTACCCCCTTCGTATGCCGAGAAGTCACCGACTTCTACCACCAGAGGACTGTCCAGCCATGGTCTTGTCGTGGACTCAAGCACTTGCGATAATTTTCGATGTCTTTTGCGGCCGTTTCGACCCGCCCATTGTAAGGTCTCGATTGACCTTTTTAGTTGCCAACGCCTTGTTTGAGCGTGGCGTCCCGTTCGTCGTAGGAAAGGAGATGAGGGTCGGTTTGTAGGTCAGGGCGGTGTAAACATCGAGGGGCTCGGCGAATAGGTTGTATTGAAGAACGAGGAGGGCTAGGGGCATTGCTGACATTTCGAGCGCGCGTGTTCCGGGTCGGACAACGAGGGGGTGGGTTTAGTCGCCGATGGGGTGTGGGTTCGCAGCGGGGGGGACGCGAGTTCAGCAGGATGGACGCTGGAGGTCCTCGTTGTTGGTGGTGGTGTGTGATGTGGTGGTCACGAAGACCTCGGAGGGGGCGCTCCCATTTAGGCGGAGGGAGGTCGTTGACGCGCCAATGCGGCGCTGCGAGGAAGACGACCAGTGAGGACGTAGAGGACGACGATGAAAGACAACATTTTTTTTTTTTATGAGTGGGTTGGTTTTGCAGCTGGTGCTGAAATCGGGTATCATTTTTATTAGTATAAACTCTGCGTCTTGGTGCTTGGACACTGGGAATTTAGTCTCTACATGAATAGGAGATCTTCCCATGGATCCAGATTCCGACCTATTCTCCTATAGCTACCTTTCTAGTTCTTTATTCAGGTATTAAATGTTAATTCCGCGCTCTAAAGCATTGGTCTGAGGGTTTTCTGATGCGTAGGAGCGAACGGGTCTTCCTGAAAAGACAAACCTTTTTGGGGAAATAGTGATAGAGTACATGGCCTGAAGACGTTCTCCTTAGGTTTTGTCAAGTTTTCGATTAACTTAACCAGTGATGCACATGGTAATGGCAGCATTTCAGTATTCGCCAAAATCTCGTCGTCGTTTCTGTGGGTTTCGAAACCAGGGTCAACCAGACCGGTGAGTATTTAGTTGAATGGCGTTTCTTAGGGCATGGGATATTCGGGTCCATGGCTGATACAGCACAAATACGATGAATTGCATGGCATTCTTAGTATTGATGAGAAATCATCTTCAAAGGAATGATGAGAGCGTGGGTCCAGGAAAAAAACGTGACGATAGAATTCCACAGTTCTTTCGCGTTGATGGAATAGCGAGAATGCGGGGGCGGCCATGTCGTTTGTTTATGAGGTGGGTTTGCTTCAGGTATGTGTGATTGAAATATCGTGTCAGGAAAGGTGTTCTACAACCGTCTCCTCCTCTTATATTGTTGAAGGATTTCGCGCAGGGCGTGGGCAAATTAACTTAGGTTGCGCTCGGTTCCCATAGTTGTCATTCAGTCCTGACCCCTTCCATTTCACTAGGGTAATGGTACCCTGCGCCACGGTAGCCAGTGTTTGAGAATTGCTTCAACTTCGAATTTCTTCTTGTCCGTTGATGACATCAGGAGGCGGTTTTCACATAATTCGGTCCATGTATATCCGTTTCTTTGTATGTATGCAGAAGTGAGCGCATTGAAAACCACGGGTGTGAATTCGCCATTGTTTTTGGCGGAGTTTCAGTTGTTATGTCACTGGTCCCATGGATTGTTCAATTACAAAGGGTCCTTCTCAGTTCAGTGCTAGTTTCTTCGACTCATATGCGGAATGTGCACGGTCCTGTTGTCAAGCCAGACTTTGTCACCTTTTCAAGTTTAATTGATTGTCTCTTGTTTCGAGGCAGCGACCATTTGCTCGAGCTAAGTTCATGTTGCTGCTAGCGCGCTTAGCTTGCTTTCCTGTAGCAAGCTGTAGGCGTTTTCAGCAGCAGGTTGTATCATTCTGCATTGGAGGCTGTTGGAATGGCGATTGGATCTGTTCCAACATTAGTGTGAAATGGGAATGCCTTCACAGTTGTCTTGTATCGGTTGTTGTGCGCCAAATTCTGTTGATAGAAGAATGATTTCCATTTGTGGGTTCGTTTGTACAGAACATCCGGAGATATATTTCAAGCTCCTGGTTGCTCGCTCTGCTTCGCCATTGGTTTGAGTGATATGCTGTGACTCATCCTTGCATCGATTCTCAACGCTTTGCGAATTTCTTGAAAGACTTTTGCTGACCCGAATTGGGGCCTCGATCACATATGAGGACGTCAGGAGTCCAAACCACGTTGAGATTCAGACAATGATAGATGTCTGCTGTTCCAAAAAGGGCATCATAGTTTTCTTAACAGGGTGTAAAAGTTAACCCCTTTCGTAAGGACCATGGTCCACCCCTGACCAGGATAGAGTCAAAGCTGTCTGAGATACGGTAGATCAGTGATGAAGTCGAGTGTAACTTGTTGGAAAGGACGAAGTGGCATTTGAACGGAATTGGGTGTATAATGCGTGGAGCATTTGGATGAGTATGACTTTCATTTGTTGACATAGGGCGGCAGCCTTCGGACCCAATTGGTCTAGTCTGGTACTAGCCATTCCTGGCCACCAGTACTCGCGTTTTAATAGCTCGTAATGTCTTAAATCGACCAGGAAATGTCCAGATGAAGTTGATTCATGGGGTGTCTTTAATTTAGGAATGGTGAAGATTCACCTTGATCAGTATGAGTCTTCCCGTTGATAATAGCACAATGCCATCGATATGCGTCCAATCTGTAATTTAGATTTTTATCGGGTGGAGCACGATGTGTTTGAGTTACTTCGTACCAAAATACGACCAAAATCAGTCAGTTGCCATGTTTCTTAATATCACTGGCTAAATTATCATGATGATCTCTAACTCGCAATCTATTTGATCTAACTAATATTTGGAAGCGCATGGTATTAACCAGTATGGATCACAATTTGTTCGATGATCTAATCTCGTATAGGCCTGACCTTGGTCGGGTTCCTTCTCTGGAAGTTGCTGATGACCTTTATCAGGTTGAAGCGTGGTCGGGACACGAAGTTCCCAACTTGGGGGAGACCTCTAGCCAGGGCTTAAAACGCTCTGCTCTGGAAGCACCTATTGGTGAGTCTAGACCTTCAGTTCCAACTTAGGGTGGGCGAGTCACCGCCGAAGTTTGGCGACAAGGGCTTGTTTGACGTTTGAGAGTCGAAGAGAACCAGATCCTACTTGGTGGTAGGAAGGATGGTTTCGCTAGAGCTCATCAGTTCTCTTGTGCAACTTATATACCTGGCAGAGCTGGGTTTGAATTCAAACCGGTGTCCCGGCTCCACTGGATTTGGCAAAATTGCTGTTGTGCTGGCTGTGCTTGGGAACACTATCCAATCTCCATGGTGACTTGGCAGAGTGGCCATGGGAAACGAACCTTGTGCGACATCGGTCATCGGACCGGAAACACTCCGGGCCGAGCCTTACAGTCAGTACACGGTTGACAGTTCATGTGAAACTGCAATGTATCTAAAAGGGGAATTACCTCCTTGGAGATGCTGACATAAACCATTCGAGACCAAAATCTAGGCCGCTAGGCCTAGATTTCAGTAACGTGATCTATGTCACGAGACTAATGAAACACGTGACGGCCCAGTCCGGCAACCAAGTATAGCTGATCCGAGCACGTGACCATTAGTGACTTCAACCATGTGACACTACTCACGGTAGGGCCCTTAGGGTTTACTAAGACACAACAGAAATATGTTAATATGCAAAGTTTCTCACTCGCCGGGTATACGGCCAATGGAAATAACTCACGGGTTTAGGGTTTAGGAGCGCTATACCATGCACATGTTTATCCAAAACACTGCACCCGCTAACAATCCGCTAGTTTGAATGAGTTGAATGAGAATCTAAGCGCAATTTTGCTCAAAATTTAAACCAAGACAATGGTTTCTCACAGATGATTATAGCAGCGGCGGCGTCGAAAACTAAGTTTCACGCTGCTTTCCCTTCTTGTCAAGTTTCGGGCAAACCTCGTAAATAAGACCTGGTGGCGCAGAAGGGCTATGACACATCAAGAGATGGTGGGAACGGCCCACGCAGACGAAACTCTAGCAACCTCAGCAGATTCCACCCGAGGGGAACTGAAGTCAGCT
>JAENRT010000003.1:233527-423932 GCA_032173475.1 Amanita phalloides | reverse complement strand
TCAAAGGGACATGATGGAGTGAATGGGCCCGTATGGAAGGAATATAGACCGGAGGTCTTGGGCTGTAGCAGAAAAAGGAATGTTGCGGATAATGAGGCGGTGTGCATGACTGGGAGTGGTGTGGAGGCTTGCGGATGGTGCCTGTGGGAGACAAGAGTATCGAGCCGTTTTTTGAGCGTGACCGAGAGTAATGAACCTTTGAAGACGTGGGCATGCAGCTTTGTTGACGCGTCAACGCCAAGGCGGGCTAGAGAAAGAGTGCATGCGCTTTTCAACATTCTTAGAGCGTGAGCGCGAAGCAGAGACATCATAACTTGCCTGAGGAAGAAGCTTCAACTCCGTCGCCACCCCAATACAGGATAATGACGGTGCGGATGGCTAGGGGATCTCGACTGATCCTATTGATTCCGGGTTGTGGTCCTACCTTCTGCCGATGACTTTTTTTGTCGTTGGTATCACTCACTCCTGTTTGTTTCACCTAGATAGAGCGACACTAGACCCAAAAATCGAACATGAGTTCAAACAGATACATACCTTGGTTTCCGCCCATTGAATCCGTAACTTGCGCCCTACAAGCGTCAAGCCCTCGGTATTGTTTTGTCGAATGTTAACTGAGCATCCTCACGCATCGCAAAAGAGACCCTTGGATACGCCCTTTTCAAATTCGGCATACTACGAATGCATTACGAACATGGAGCGATATCGGAGAAGAGGTTGCAGTCTGTCGGGTAGATTAGACACGAAACAAGAGCTAGCATCTGGACATGGACACATTACGTATGTTGTCACACCCCTGGTCACACACATCATTGTCCAAAGCCTCCACATGTCTGAACTTATCCGTAGCGCCAAGTCCGGTGGCGATTGGACGGCAAACGAACTGAATGCATGGGCTGGGGCATGACCGGCGTCTCAAAGAAGGTGACAGCATCTTTGATGAGCAACTGTAATGTTGTACTGTAGCTCCAGAAGTTCTCACAGCTCTTAGACCCCAACAACGTAATTGCAAGATGCTCTTTGAACCAGTACCACTACCTTCCTCTTGTGTCCACCTCTCCTCTCGAGCTGGCAGGCCCCCCTGCTCGAGTTTTACTCGCTCATACTCCCTTTCCTTCCCCCCTTCCCCCTTGCCTCAGTCCTCGGGCATGGGTCTCATGGGTGCCATCCCGAACTGGCTGTTTTTACAGCGCCAGCTTACTCATGGAGGGGGCACCTCCTAAAAACTGTGCCTGGGCGTCCACCCCCGAAAACTGACAAAGGAGCTGGCACTTACTGCTATCAGACACAGCTGGCATCTCACTGCTGAAGATGGACTCTGGTGACCGTTTAGGGTGAGGAGGAGCCTGCGCCGAAGGTGCAGGCAATGTTTGTGACGTTTGTTGATACCCAGAGAAGAACTTGAGTACCACTGGTGGTGGTACGAGATCAAGTTTCGCTAGAGCTCATCAGCTTCTCTATGCAACTTAGGGTGGGCGAGTCACCGACAAAGTTGGCGACAAGGCTTGTTGACGTTGAGAGTCGAAGAGAAAACCAGATCCTACTTGGTGGTAGGAAGGATGGTTTCGCTAGAGCTCATCAGTTCTCTTGTGCAACTTATATACCTGGCAGAGCTGGGTTTGAATTCAAACCGGTGTCCCGCTCACTGGATTTGGGCAAAATGCTGTTGTGCTGCTGTGCTTGGAACACTATCCAATCTCCTGGTGACTTGCAGAGTGGCCATGGAAACGAACCTTGTGCGACATCGGTCATCGGACCGGAAACACTCCGGGCCGGAGCCTTACAGTCAGTACACGTTTGACAGTTCAGTGGAAACGCCAATGTATCTAAAAGGGGAATTACCTCCTTGGAGATTGCTGACATAAACCATTCGAGACCAAAATTCTAGGCCGCTAGGCCTAGATTCAGTAAACGTGATCTATGTCACGAGACTAATGAAACACGTGACGGCCCAGTCCGGCAACCAAGTATAGCGATCCGAGCACCGTGACCATTAGTGACTTCAACCATGTGACACTACTCACGGTAGGGCCTTAGGGTTTTACTAAGACACAACAGAAATATGTTAATATGCAAAGTTTCTCACTCGCCGGGTATACGGCCAATGGAAATAAACTCACGGGTTTAGGTTTAGGAGGCTATACCATGCACATGTTTATCCAACACTGCCCCGGCTAACAATCCGCTAGTTTGAATGAGTTGAATGAGAAATCTAAGCGCAATTGCTTTCAAATTTAACAAAGACAAATGGTTTCTCACAGATGATTATAGCAGCGCGGCGTCGAAACTAAGTTTCACGCGCTTTTCCCTCTTGTCAAGTTTCAGGCAAACCTCGTAATAAGACCTGTGCGCGCAGAAGGGCCTATGACCACATCAGAGATGTGGAACGCCCCACGCAGACGAAACTCTAGCAAACCTCAAGCAGATTCCACCCGAGGCGCATAGAGAAGCTGATGAGCTCTAGCGAAACTTGATCTCGTACCACCACCAGTGGTACTCAAGTTCTTCTCTGGGTATCAACAAACGTCACAAACATTGCCTGCACCTTCGGCGCAGGCTCCTCCTCACCCTAAACGGTCACCAGAGTCCATCTTCAGCAGTGAGATGCCAGCTGTGTCTGGATAGCAGTAAGGTGCCAGCTCCTTTGTCAGTTTTCGGGGGTGACGCCCCAGGCACAGTTTTTAAGGAGGTGCCCCCTCCATGAGTAAGCTGCCGCTGTAAAAACAGCCAGTTCGGGATGGCACCCATGAGACCCATGCCCGAGGACTGAGGCAAGGGGGAAGGGGGGAAGGGAAAGGGAGTATGAGCGAGTAAAACTCGAGCAGGGGGGGCCTGCCAGCTCGAGAGGAGAGGTGGACACAAGAGGAAGGTAGTGGTACTGGTTCAAAGAGCATCCTTGCAATTACGTTGTTGGGGTCTAGAGCTGTGAGAACTTCTGGAGCTACAGTACAACATTACAGTTGCTCATCAAGATGCTGTCACCTTCTTTGAGACGCCGGTCATGCCCCAGCCCATGCATTCAGTTCGTTTGCCGTCCAATCGCCACCGGACTTGGCGCTACGGATAAGTTCAGACATGTGGAAGGCTTTGGACAATGATGTGTGTGACCAGGGTGTGACACATACGTAAATGTGTCCATGTCCAGATGCTAGCTCTTGTTCGTGTCTAATCTACCGACAGACCTGCAAACCCTCTTCTCCGATATCGCTCCATGTTCGTAATGCATTCGTAGTATGCGAATTTGAAAAGGGCGTATCCAAGGGTCTCTTTTGCGATGCGTGAAGATGCTCAGTTAACATTCGACAAAACCAATACCGAGGGCTTGACGCTTGTAGGGCGCAAGTTACGGATTCAATGGGCGGAAACCAAGGTATGTATCTGTTGAACTCATGTTCGAATTTTTGGTCTAGTGTCGCTCTATCTAGGTGAAACAAAACAGGAGTGAGTGATACCAACGACAAAAAAAGTCATCGCAGAAGGTAGGACCACAACCGCGAATCAATAGGATCAGTCGAGATCCCCTAGCCATCCGCACCGTCATTATCCTGTATTGGGTGGCGACGGAGTTGAAGCTTCTTCCTCAGGCAAGTTATGATGTCTCTGCTTCCGCGCTCACGCTCTAAGAATGTTGAAAAGCGCATGCACTCTTCTCTACGCCCGCCTTGGCGCTTGACGCAGTCAACAAGCTGCATGCCCACGTCTTCAAAGGTTCCTTACTCTCGGTCACGCTCAAAAAACGGCTCGATATTCTTGTCTCCCACAAGGCACCATCCGCAAACCTCCGCACCACTCCCAGTCATGCACACCGTCTCATTATCCGCAACATTCCCTTTTCTGCTACAGCCCAAGACCTCCGGTCTATATTCCTTCCATACGAGCCCATTCACTCCATCAATGTCCCTTTGAAAGAGCCTGTATCTCCCAAATCAGAACTGGCCAAGGCGCAGAAGGACGAAGCTCAACATGATGGTGGTGTCCCGCAGACAAGGCCAGAGCGGAACAAGGGCTTTGCTTTTGTCTGGTTTTACTCCCGCAAGGATGCTGAGAAAGCGATGCAAGAGCGCAACGGCACCGTCCTCCGCGCGGGTGTGGCCGAGGAACTGGTCAAGGGCAAGCAGAAAAAGAAGAAGGAGAGGAGGATGGAGCTGAAACTTGCAAAAGGAAAGGTGGAAGTGCCTGTCACAGAGGAAAATGATAGCGATGAGGATGACGCAGCCGCGGAGGCGAACAATACGGGCAAGGACAAGAATGAACGCATAATGGCGGTTGACTGGGCTTTGAGTAAAGATAGGTGGGAGGAAGAAAAGGCAAAGATCGAGCAAGTGATGGCGGACGAGGATGGAAACGACGACGACGTCCAATCCCGGTCGGATCAAGAAGAGTCGGAGGGCGAACAAGGCGGTTTGGGTATCCACGATCACGAGGGTTCGGATAAAGAAAGTGGCAACGAGAGTGGGTCAGATCAAAGTGAGCAGGACGGGGAGGAAGAGGAACGGAACCAGGACGATAAACCTGTTAAACCACATCTACCTCAACCCGACGTTGGTACAACATTGTTCATCCGAAACATACCATACGATGCTACTGAGGATGAACTTCGAACACTGTAAGCATCCTCGCTTTTCGTCGTCTATAATACCAGAGCTCAAAAAGTATCAAGGTTTCGTGCATTTGGCCCGCTTCGATATGCTCGTATCACAATGGACCATGCAACCGGCCGATCTCGCGGAACAGGGTTCGCCTGTTTCTGGAACAAAGAAGACGCCGACAAAGTTATTGAGCAGAGTGAACTTCTCAGAGCCGAAACGACGGGTAACACGATGACTGTGGTGCGTTGATATGTTATTTCCATTAGCGACGACTGCCTCACTCTTTCTCTTCTAACAAAGCCAAAAAATAACCCATTCACTCTTCCGTCTATCCTGACACCGATCCGTCCGCTTCTCTCGCTCAAAACCTTGTTCTGCGTGGCCGTGCACTCGACGTCATACGTGCTGTGACACGAGACGAAGCAGGGAGGTTGAAGGAAATGGGCGAGCGCGCTCGCGAAAAGGCGGATAAGCCCAACATGTACCTGTTATGCGAAGGAGGTACGTCGCATTTCTTCTTCGCCACACCGTTTTGCTCGCCAACGCATATGTATGCTAGTCATATTACCCAATGATCTCGGAATACAATTCATATAGTTTGAACGCATACAAATCGTACTAAGCCTCCACCTCAAACCAATCATCACTCGCAAGCTCTACGAAGCTGTTTTGCATCTAGCATCCCACTCAGCCAACGATCCAATACGCTGATTGAGTCAAACTCACCCAATGCGACAAAATGCCAGCGATCAAATCAGGGAATGGGCGGATCGTCACCTGCGGGCCACTCAGTACCTCTTGCTGCACATATAAGTGAATGATATCAGATTGCATGAACGAGGCTCCGTTGCCATCGTCATTGAGCTTTACGAGAAGGAAGATCCATTCATGACCATTGGTCAGAGCACCACGGACGACCTGTTTACTGATAAAATGACATATCAGAAACGCGAACGCCCAGGCCCATAGGATCAGCTTACTTAAGATGCTTTGCGCATGCAAACAATTCAGCGACTGCCTGAGGAATGTGGTTCGCTGGATCGTGTAGCTTGGCTTCGACGACAAACATGCCAGTTGAATCTCCCATATTCCTCTTGATGGTTAAAAGCCGTGGGTCTTGTCGGAAAATTGCTAGGGAAAATGATGAGGTGGGGTATTGAGAGAATTCAACCGTAGATTTACTAGCATTCTTCTTGTTTGCTACTATGGCGGTATAGTCTATAAGTCCGGAAATGTTTATGTTTGACGGACCAATGTTGACACTGGGTACAGCATATTCCATGGCGAGAACCATACGCTTATCGGAGGATAACATTGCAGTAGCCCGGAAGAAGAAAGCATCTATCCAAGCACGGGCACTTGCTTCGGTCTGGCGAGGTATCAGAGCTGCGCAAATGCGATCGAACGTTAACATACGCTCCTGGCAACGAGGCTTTCCAACAAGTTTAATTGGCGATACAGATTATTAGAAGACCAAAGGTCGTCCTCTTTTAGGGAAGAGGTCGTCGCGATGCGTTCATCGAGATCGGATTTCAGGCTGATACTGCCTGCAAAATTGATGTTCAACTTCGACAAGTTATCGTTGTCCACATTGGAGAAGGAAAGAGACTTCAGGAAGTGAGCCGTGGAAACTCGTCTCGTAACCAGAGTCATACCTGTGGCACTTTCATCCTCGCCTCAAAGATAGCGAGTATTTCGAGGACACGTTGGTCAAAATCGTCAGTCGGGACCAAGGCTCCTTCCGGATTCACCGACTCCACGTAGGAGAAGGTTTCTTTCAGCTTGGAAACAGCATTATAAGCCAGTTGCAGTTCCAGTCCACTGAGACCGGAGAATTTGCGCTTCTTCGGCTGGCGAGGCTCGTTCATGAGGACAATGATGGTGAGATGCAATAGATTTTCGTGAACGTCACTATCAAAAAAAAAGCACGTCACGCTCAATTCTAACGTATTTCCTGTCCTCGCTTGCCCTACTCGCTCTCCGCCTCGTCTTTGATGGACACGCTAATCTCAGACTGTTCGTCAAATTCAAGTACACACGTGTCATATCCAAAGAAAACATCCCCTGTATCTCAATCCCACGCCTGATCTACCTCACCTTGTCGCAAACCATCGTCGATCTCACCTCCTCGCCCTTCTCATCCTCGCGGCTTCTCATCACACCTCCTACTATCATCTACACCATCCTCGTATGTATCCTTCTCACGTCACTCAGCATTCCGCTTACCTGCATCCTCTTCGCGCTTTGCCGGTTCTTCCCACCTCTGTTTTACTGCCTGCCTCGCACTCCCCACCGCTTCTCGCACCATTCCCGCACACTTTCTGCGCGGACATTGGACACTCGCCCTTCCCCTGTACCACTTCCCGCTCCTCGTCCGAGGGTGGTTCGTCGCATACAGCACATTCCTCACCTGGGAATTCACCTCGGTCTTCTTCGAATCGTCCACCTCTCAAGCCATCACTGTATCTCAATTAACAGTTGATCTAAACGTCGCGCTCGTATCAGGACAGGGATGACGACAAGTACTATCTCGCCTCGGACGGACCACTGGCGCGGGCGGTCGATGAGGGCACAGGGGGTGGAAGAAGCCGTTTCCAAAGTGCCTGAGCTGTTCAGCAGCGTTTTGAGGGAGCGCAGGACGGTGCGGACGGAGTCGATTCTTCCTGGAGTGCAACAACAACGTGGAGAAACGGGGAGCGGTGTGGTGGCTACTGGCACCGGCAGTGTTGGCGGGTCGACTCCCTCGGTCTTCGCCGGCTGGGTTGAAGCCAAGAAGAGAGCGATCATGGTCCGCTCGATGATGTAGATAGAGCAGGAGGGATGTCCGGGGTGGTTGAAACTGGGTGTGAAGATGTTTTATGATTGGTGGACCCGCGAGAGGGTACCCAAGGTGGTCGAGAACGGGTTGCTGAATTGGGAGTTGGATTTGGTCATTTTCCAAAGTATGTCCGTTTGCGTTCGTCCGGTGCTGTTGGTCCTGCTCTGACGCGTGGCACTATGTGTGTGCCTCGTTGGCTGAAGACCAATACGGGGTCGTGCAGAGGGATATACCCAAGACCCTCAAGGCCATGGTCCAGTTTCTCGGGGAAGTGGACAAATGGCGAGGTGAGATTTCGGCATCCGCTCATCCGTCTACCCCCTACCTCGTCCAATACCTACCCCCTCGTTGCGGCCTCGTTGTTTCAGACGGAATGTATTAGAGAGTATGAGCATCTTCGATATATCCCGATCGTTTTATTGGCGCCTTCAATACCCAGGTTGAATCGTAAGTCTGGTCATCATCTAAACCGTGTGCTGTGGAGAATGCTGACATCTCGCTCTTAGTCAAATGGTGCCTAGACAATAGCATCAGTTCGCATATCGCCTTGTCCGTCTCTGCACAATCAACAAACGTCTTTTTTGAATCCGCCCCGTCCTCCTTATTCGCCTCCCTCTACACCCCCATCACCAGAAACTTTCCCAAGCTGTTTGCATCCGCTGGCTCACTCACCTGGGCTGCTCGTCCTGCTCCTCATTAGCGACGTCTACAACCATTTTCCAACCAACTTCACTACGTAACACACCGTCGGCTATCCTCGCTGCCATCCCAGGCAAGCCCCTCAACCTGTCGCCCCGCGTAGCAAGACTACCATTTGATGAGCATCCGGCTCTCCATTTTTAGAACGATCGGCGCTGTCACCGTCACGTGGCCCCAACCAATGAAAGCATTCCCCCCCCCCACTTTCACTCTTTCTCGCTCCCCACCATGTCGCCCAGCTATCCCAAGAAGAGCAATGAGGATAGTCGGCTCCGGATTGAAATTAGCACGTTGTATCGGCGAGTGGGTATATTTATGTGCAATTATGTATTACCGAATTCTGCCCCGTTTGGCAGAGCGCGAGAAGCGACGAGCGCAGCTTCAAGCTTCAAATCGAAGTCTGGGAGTCACCAATACAGGCTTATTATACAACCAGCTGGGAAAGTTGGTCGTGATTGGAGCCTGTGTGAAAGGATGGGGCTGGTGAACGAAAAACAAAAATATAACCGGATCAGGGTACGTATATGGGCATCTTTTTCGTGTCGAAGTCCAAAATGTCGCATATGTGAGGAAAATGGTCGAAGATTATACTACCAAAATGCTTGACAAGACAAAGCGCATCAGTGCTCAAGATGATTTCACTATATGCAGAGTAATCAGAATCGTAAGTAGTTGGATGTAATTGGTCCCGCTTTATTTATTTTCCATTAACAATAAATTCCCCGAGTTGAAGATCTCCCCCGTGGTTGGCCAATACGAGAGCTGACTCGACAATACCTCTCGAATTCTGTCAGCCACGACAAGAGACAACAAGATGAGCCTGCTACGCGCGACGAATGGGGACGTAGCCATGAGAATAAGAAGCTTCGAAAGATCGCTAATGGTGAGTCATTTCAGTAACGCATTAATTTTCATACTAAGTACGTACTTGCCCACCTACATACCACAGTGACTCAGAACAGCCCCGTGAACACGAAGATGAGTCTGGTGACAGCAACCACAACAGAGGTGCGGTGCTCACGAAGTCCAACAAGAGTGGTGGACGAGGCCCTCGTCCACCACAGGCGACGAAAGACATGCGAAGGAAGGAGGCGAGGAAGATGGACGAACGAGAGGTGCAGCGGAGGAAGGCAAAGGAGGCAAAGGAGGGGATGCGCAACGGAGGCCGAAAGAAGCGGACACGCGGAGAAGAAAGGCAGAGGAGGCGGGTGTGTGGAGGAAGGCGAAGGAGCCGGCCAGCAAGGGAGAGCCAAGGGACAGGGAATTGAAGGAAGGGACATGGGTGATGGAGGTGAGCGGCGGGATGGAAGAATGGGGTTTGGACATGCGTCGGAGTCGGAGCCTTGGCATGGATACCACCATCCTTGAGGCAAGAAAATCGAGTGAGGAGAGGGATAGGGATGATGTGGACAAGAGCGAGCGCAACACAAGAGAGGCGAGAAAGGGGGGAGGTGGAATAGGAATTGAAGAATCGGACTCAGATAAGGAAGTCGCAAGTCCTGTGCAACGGCGTCGAAAGCGGACGCCTTTTGTTGGTGACTATGAAGATGAGTGCGTTGACACTATCCAGTCATTACTCTACTGATCTTGTTGATACAGAGACGGTGATGACAGCAAAACTGCAGTTGCGAGTCCCTGTGGTGAGACCAACGTTCAAGAGGTATCCAAAACGAATGGATGGCCCTATCCCCTTGATTCCTCGTCCCTCCCGAAACGATTCGTTGCGCTATCAGAACAGTTATTGGTCTTCTTTAATTCGTCGAAAGACCTCCATCTTCAAGCATCTTGAAACATTTCTTCGGGACAGGCATATGCCGATGGGGAAGTTAGGACTCACCAATGCACCAGTGACTTTAACCGCAAACTCAATGCCGAGATAGTATCTTCTAGAGTGATTTTAATAGTATCTTCAGTTACGGCGAACAAGGCCATCATATAATAGAAGGCGTACTACTCACATATATGTTCCCACCAGTCAATGTTCCCCGTGATGCCTTCAAGCCACTTCAGCTCAGTTCATTCACGCACTATTTCCTGGTTCCATATGTCGCAACCTGCCTTGTGGATGGTAATGTATCATGATTCGGGTTCATGGGTGGCCACGGTAAAATACTTTGGTAGCCAGTGTTCCAATTTCCAGAATCGGTGTCAGGGGGGGCTCCTTGCATAAGAAGAGGGAGCAAGAGGATGAGAAAGACACGAGTTTTGTTTTTGAATAGAAATGGGGTGTATTGGTATGTAACTACAAATGGGCGGTGTTACAGTAAACTAGGGACTCCAAGGGAGCCTCGGTAGCTCTCATGCTCAGGAAGAATAGAGGAAAATCGAAGCACTACTAACGGGCGTGGGAGCGACTTGAGCAGCCTGATGCCAGGCAGTGGAAGTGGACCAGTAAAGGTCCTCAATGCATCCTTTATCATGGCGAAGGAGGAAGAATGGGCATGCCCAGTCATTGGCAGCATGTCCATCATTGCACATGCTGATGCAGTTGACACATCATACTGTTGCACATAATGTGGCTCTTGTACAGCCAGGGCAGTTTGTTCAGTGATTGGTGGAATTGTGTGCACCAGCACATTTGACACAAACCGGGGTGTCTGTGAGACACCACTTTACAGAGTGGCCCCATCAGTTACAGTGGGTGCATTGAGGGGAGACATGCTTAACACACAATGGCTGGCTCTTGATGTTCTTGCCATTGATGCGAATGGGAAGGCTGACAACCCAATCCACAGCACCATTGTGCTGGTCAATGATCTCGACCAGAACGACACCAAGTCTGCCAATCCTGGTCTGGTCCTTGGCTTTGACACATGGGGGAGGGTGGTGAAGTTTGAGTTGTGCCCATCAAGGATGCACTTTGAGGTCCTGGATATGATTGACTGTATGGGACAAAAACATTAGGTTTAGTCCTAGGGACTGATGTGCATCAATGTGCATCAGTGTGCATCAGTGTGCATCAGTGTGCATCAATGTGCATCAGTGTGTATCAGTGCACATCAGTGCATGAGGGTGCATGGGGCTTAGACATGACACAATGCACACTGATGCACCAGATGCACCTGAGAGTGCACAAGATGCATCTTCTCATTCCAGTTGATTCCACTCATTCAGATGATCTAACACAATGGTGCACAAGTGGTGCATGCACCATACCTGACATGAGCATGCCACCAGTGCAATATTTGCACTTATTCCAAATAGAGGAAGTCCATGGCTATCAGACAAGTTGCCATTTTTTTTAATTTTTTTGTTTGCATAGAAATATAATGAAAATACAAAGAACAGCAATATGTAATGTGAGAGTCTAACAGGAATCTCAGACATTAACAAAATCTAATAACAATGCAATCTTGCACTCATGTATCATTGACCTCAACAATAGTGCATGCATTGTGCAACATTG
The DNA here is from genome assembly GCA_032173475.1 of Amanita phalloides. NCBI lineage: Eukaryota > Fungi > Basidiomycota > Agaricomycetes > Agaricales > Amanitaceae > Amanita > Amanita phalloides. The sequence continues at coordinate 412,423 of JAENRT010000003.1, read as the reverse complement.
GTGCATGCACTGCACAGCCACCAGCACAGAGTATGGCATGTCTCACTTGTTGCATTGATGCATCAAAGGTGTGCACAATGATGCATGTCATGCACCAATGCACAGTGGTGCAAACCAGTGCACATCAATGTGCACTGCCTGACATTACCATAATGTTTTTGTCCCATATGGACTGTCATACCTGGATGATGCAATCAGGTGAGTACAAGTTTGGTCTGTCAGTGGACAGGACATTGACAAACTTGAGTAAAGATGTGGTGGGATGGTTTTGAACAGAAACTGCCTCATCATCCAGCTTGAAAGCATGTTCAACCGAGGCTGAGAGAATGCTACATTGGGCTGGAGTGATGGGAGCCGCACAGGTGATAAACGCAGTGTCATGGTGACTCCATGCTGCTCTGGTGATGATGTTCAAGGGAGACTGGAAAGCTTTGATGTTGGTGTTGAGGAGAGCAACCGTCTTCTGGATTTTCGAGACTAGGGGGGGACCATCTAGCTGGTGAGTAACTTGAACCTGTGGGCCAGCATAGAAAGACGCGAGTAGATACAATCATTCCTACCTGCCAGAGGTGGATGCTGATGGCGCCATCTTCCGTCTTGTATGTGCAGGAGCTCCATTGCACTGCATGACTGATGTCAAACTGAACATGGCTGGGCATCGCGGTGCTCACCAACACAGACAGCACATGCCTCTGCCGGGATCTTGGGTATGTTTCTTGAAAGCGTTGACTCGGACATGCATGGTGGCAACACAGGGCAGAGACGAACAGCACCCTTGAAGTACTACAAAATATCTAGCATTCCCATCCTAAACCTAACCACCGTCATCTGGCCCGGAAGCAGACGATGTGAGTCGTCCACGACGACAATCACGTCCAGCTCTCCCTTGACGTCCTTTCTGATGAACGACGGCCTGATCCACAACTCCTCTCTCTCCTCCTCCATCCCGGGGTCCCACCCCACCAGCTCCTTCTCCTCCGGTACAAACATATCCAACGGAATCGAATGTACACAACTGAACCTAACCGCGAACCCTTGCTCGAACGTGACGAAGGGCTCAGTTGGGTTTGGGGGCTGGAGATGGAAATGGAAATGGGAGGCACGTTCGAGCTCGTTGCGGACGTGCGCGATGTGGATGGGATTTGGGGGTGGGGGTGTGCTGGAGACAGTGGAGACGGTGGAGAAGCGGCCAGTGAAGGTGAATAGGGCGGTGGGCGAGGAGGGTGTGGCAGGATTGGGTGTGGTGGTGGTTGGAGTGGCGGGTGTGGTGGTTGGAGTGGCGGGTGTGGTGGTTGGAGTGGCGGGTGTGGCTGTGGACGTGGATGTGGACGAGGACTCAGAATTGGTGGAGCTCGACTTTTGGCGAAGAGCGTCCACGGCTTGGTCCCGCAGGAACGCGTATAGCTGTGTTCTAAAGTGGGCAGAGAGGGAGAGGAGGGATAGGTATTCTGGGTACCTCGTTCCTTCTGTAGTAGAAGGATGTCGTCTGATGCCTTCCTCAGCCCATGAATCAAACTGACGATGGCAGGTATCCACGAGAGGTATGGCGTCCGATTTCGGGGTGGCGCCCTGGCATATAGGCAGTACTCGCGGTTCCTCGATAACCGGTTTATCACAAGTCGATGCAAAGTTTGCGCGAACACGCGGAGCCCTCGCCGTCTCCCACGCCTTCCTCCTCACACACTGTGTACACAACGACGAGGGCGAGCGGCCAAGTCCAACCTTGCGAACCATGCCACAATCCAAACTCGCACACCTCTCGCTCGCGCTCTCAGCCGCGTTGAGAAAAATAACCCCTCCCCATTCTTTCTTCTCCCCTTCACCCCCGGCGCCAGCACCATCAGAAGACGCTGCCACCTGGCGCTTTCGGTTCTTGCACACGAGGCACGAGTTCCACTTGTACACTACCCGAGGGGGTAGAACGTGGGTGCACCACTTTCCAGCGCAAAGTCTTGCCCCCGGTACAGGCTCTTGCTGTTCTCCCTCGGGGCTCCTCTCGCCGTCGTCGTCATCGTCGTCGCACGAGTCGAAATCAAACACGCCACGACGCAAGATCTCAATCAGCTCACGCTCCCGCTGGCGTCCCTTGGCACGACACAGGACACACCGCGCGCGGCGGTACCACCTGTCGAGCCGGCGTGAACAGGCCGGATCTGCACAGTACCGGTGAGCTTTGGCGGCGCGCCATGCGGGGGAAGGGATCCGGATCGTCAACCTAGGTCTTTCAGGGCTGGTCCATCCTTTCGATTCTACTTCTGCTGCTGCTTCTAGTTTTGCTCTGATGGCACCGTCGCCGTTGGTGTCCTTGATAGAGGTAAAACTCGACAGGGACACAAGGCTCCCCGAGCTCCCGTCCGACTGTACAGAAGAACACATGCTCGAATCCGAATCTGACCGCTTTCGCCCTCCTGGCGCCAATCCCGCCATTGGTTCCGGATGTAAGTGCTCCCTAGGTTCCTCCTCCGTCTCCTTGTTCTTCTCGTTGGAGAGAGCTATCTTGAGAAAATGTTGGATCCCGGTTTTTCGGGCTTTCCAGTCTGCCTTGATGCAAGAAGGACAGCGGCGAGTGTGTGGAGAGGACGTGGTAGGTATGGTGTTGCTACAGATGGGGATTGCGCATGGGGGCGCGGTCGCGCATGTAGACGTGACGCTGGTGGTGGAAGGCTCTGTGGAATCCAGGATGGGACGAGTGGTCATCCTTTGACGTTCTGGTTGCAGCTTGAGGGGGAACCTGGTATACAAGCATGGCGGTGTCGGCGTTGGCGACGACGTTGGCCTGGGTATATGCGCGGGAGAAACTCCATATGGTGATGAAGCGGATGATACTGACGTTGATCGCGAAGAGGCTGTGGGCGTAGAGACTATAGAAGGAGGGGGATTTTGGCGAACGGCAGACAGTGGAGGCGATGGGTATACGAGAGGGAAAGGGTATGAGTTTGACTGCTGTTGGGAATGATGGTCATGGGAGTGTAAAAAGCAGGGCAAACGTACGTGAGGTTGTTGTATGCGAACGATGATCTCTCCGCGCGAGTTGAAGTGTTTGAAAGACTTGCTCGATGACTAAAAGTGAGCCAATCAGGGGCAATTCTATCTTATTTGGCGCAGCGTACGAGCTTCGAGGCCACGGCTTCAACTTGCCCTACATTGTGAAGGATATATGTGGTAGCAGTCAGAGGGTACTGCAGTGATGGCCGGTGAGCGCGATGAGCTCGATATGGCGGCAAATCACTCACTCTGGAGATGGCGAGATCAGATATGTATGGCATACACTGCGTTATTGGTGCACCACAGCCTATGCGTCTGGTATCGATATCCATCAGAGGCGATATGCTTCATTCAGACCGCTGCCAGACAGATCTCATGCAATATGCACATATTGGCCAGCAGCTGGTCCTAGCGCTCCTGCTTAGTCATCGTCAACCCGTAACCCGATTAGTCATCATCATCTGCCATCCACCGTCACTGTAAAGCCACAGCCTATCCATTCAAACACATTCAACTATTTCATGACGGACGAGGTTTGTATACTCTTTGCATCCCTCATTTTTCCAGGGCCTGACTTCATCAGGGTCCCACTGTCAGCGCAAAGCAGCTCGCCATGTCCCGTGCGCTCGGAGCGGCCTTCCTCACCCACCAGGTCGAACAGCTAGAGAAGACCGTCAATGCGAGGGCCGCTTCCGGAGCATCTGGAAACTGGAGGGACAGGAGACAGGCCACGACCAAATCCAACGCTGGAGTAGGAGGCGGATCTCATCACTACAGAGATCGTATACCGGCCTCTCAGCAGCAACAGCAACAGCAGCAACAGCAAGGCAAACATGCCAGAAAGATTCCAGGTGCACCGCCGTCCATGGCTAAATCCGCGCCTGCCGTTGTAGGCACCACCAAAAAGAAGTTGACGCAGCCTCCACATGGCCGGGACAGCCCGGCTTCTAACCGCAGACTCAGCGACGAAGAACGTGACAAGTATCGCGATAGAGGAGGGGGGTTTGGAAACAAGGATGTCGATATCGTCGTCGTCGACGCTAGCGTGCTGGTCCACGCTCTCTATCAAGTCAAACGGTGGTGCAGAGACGGGCGAGAAGAGGTCATCATCATTCCTCTCGAAGGCAAGTCTCCCGTTATATATACCCAATTTATATTTATATCAATCATTCACAACCGAGATCTGACGTGCGACCTTTCCAGCCCTGAACACCCTCGATCTTCTTAAGAAGGGCACCACATCCCTCGCCCAGCGCGCCCGCGCCGCCTCCCGAATCTTGGAAGCCCAAGTGGGCACCAATCCCCGCATCAGAGTTCAACGAGACGAAGCATACGTCTACTGGGACAAGATCACCTTTTCGGATGACACGCATGCTCCCGGGTCCAGCCCAACAGCACAGCAGCCATTGCCCTCGCCGGAATGGGTGCGCCGCACCGTGTGCTGTGCGAAATGGACAGTCGACAATCCACACATCGAGCTTGGTACAACTGCTCCCAGCAACAACAACGCGGATGATATCGCTGACGCCAACGCCACTCCCCAACCCCGCGTCGTGCTTGCCGTCTTATCGCCCACATCTCCATCCCAATCCCAGTCCCAATCCTCCTCTCCACAATCAGGCCCTCTGAAACTATCCGACGGCGAATCTGCATCCGCATCTGCGCTTGCTCCTGTGCCTGTACTCATGCCCGTACCCGTCGTGCCCCTCCCAGCACCTCACCCTCAACCTCAGGGCAATAAATTTGAGCCCAGATCAGTCGGCACTCTCATCTCCTATTGGGCCTCCAAAGCTGGTATCGAGCTGCTCGAAGTCGATGCTGCTGCCCCGGGTCATGGACGGGGCGGCGCCGCTCGAGCGGGGGCTGAGGAGGATGAAGAGGTTCCGCGCCTGGGTGGTGGAGGGAGGAAAGGTCATTACGTACGCGGTCACGGACACGGACAAGGGAATGGAGGCGGACGACGGAAACCGTCTGGTGCTAACATTGGCGTCAATGGTGCCTCTGCCGAGCATGGAGGTGCCAAACCCAATGCACACGGGCACGGCCAAGGATTGGTCGAGCGTCCACCGGCGGTGATGGCGATGATGGAGATGGTTTCCCAGCCGAGCAAGGTCGTGCGCGTGCTTGCTAGAGGCGAAAAATTAGATCCGTGACGCCCAAGTTGGAGCCATAGAGGGTGCACCAATGGATGATATTCCCCTCCGCCTCTACTATCAATGCCAAGGCGCTCATTAGACTGACGGGTCGGTGTCTCTGTTGGATGGAGGGTAGTGCGTTGGCTGAGGAGAAGATGCGGATCGTAGTGTTGGATGCAAGGTGGGCGTTTCATCCTAGACGGCCGACGATACTAATCAAATTAGGAAGCAAATCGCCAACCCGACTCTTTTATCCATCGTATATGTCGCCACGCGTTACGAGCCGAACATGAACATTCGGAATATGGAACCTTTGAAAAAAAAAACACAAACTGACTAGTGATCTATCCCGTCTTTGTATCTATTCCACCCGCCATCCATCCACCTCGATTGAATCTACAACTAACATCTCACTATCCCAATTACTAGCTTACCCTCCACACACACCTTTCACGGCTCTTTGGTGCCTCGATGTGAATCGAGGCAGGCTTGTTATCCTAGGAAAAGAAAAGGTGGACACGTTCACAGAGGTGTACAACAAACGGTTTCCTTGCTTCTTCGTACTTTTATGAGATGATCGTGTACAAGTCCAATCTATGAAAAAAGTTTTTTGGTTACCCATTTGTTACGAGATGAAAATGGAAACCATGTCACAAATATGTTCTGAACTGCCATGATGCCTGCCATATTAAGCAATGTATAATGCAGCAGGCCAAGGTGTCAATTCAATATGGATGTCAATGCATCTGGCAAGGCCTTGGATACTTATTAGGATGGGTATCAGGTATGTATTCAGATCCTTGCATTGCAATTTTACAATTGGATGTGAAAGGACTCATTCTGCAACATCATTGTACATACTACTTTCTGACATGTTCAGGGGACTGGTGCCAGCAGCTGATGGTAACAATGACCATGTGTATTTGGATACTGTAGCTTGGTAGTATGTTATTATTAATGCATATTAATGCAAACTCAGTTTTGATGGGAATGCAGTGCTTTTTTTGATGAGACAACCATAACACTCTGGAGTAGTTAGGGATTTCTGCAGAGCTCCAAATAACCACAGGAGCCACCTGTACATTTGGCAACATATGTTCTAGTGTTGCCAATGGCTAGACCACTTTTCTTCAGATAATTGATATATATTTCTAAATAAAATAGGGAAAATTCTGAAAGTATTTGAGTGCATAGAGTTTTCCAAAAGGCTTTGGGTCCTCTGCAAACTCTAAGCAATCTGTGCCACAGGGGGTGAAGAGATATTGGACTGGCTACAAGATGGCTAAAAATTTAGCTGATTTTGTAGCTGGTTAATTATATCAGAAATAAATGTATTTTTCACACTTAGTGTTGGCAGATGACCCATTGACTTTTAGGGTAATCTACATGCTCAAATAATTTCAGACTTTTACCTATTTATTTAAAGCTATATATTAATTTTCTGAAAAAAGCGGCTTAGCCACTGGCAACACTAAACATAACCCCCTCATAATGTCAAATTTATCTCACCCCTAAGCTGAGGTAATAAGCCTGCATGATTGTTTCATGGTCTGGATACATCTAGAATAGTTTGGATCCAGACTTATTGTTCTGTATGAACACTGCCATGTGTTGCCACTATTGCTGTGCTCATGGGTGCAGCTGCTGTAATTCCATCCTCTGGCCTAGTCTGGGTTGCTCTAGACCCCCAACAATAAGGGGCTATGACAGTGTTATTCCTGGCTGATGCATCATGGCCTGATCCCTGATGCACTGATGTTGAGTATTGACTCCATCAAGGGCATGATCCTGCTTCATAGTCCAGTCATCCTTCCTAATATAGTATTGGCCACCTTGTCTGGCCATCATCTCATCCTCTGGTGAGAACCCATGCAAAGTGTTCCTCTAGTATTCTGTAATGCCCCTGGCCTGTTATAAAGGCTGTGGTAGTGGTCCCAGACCACTAGTAAATGAAACCAAGTTGTGATGCAAAATTTGGGTCTATAACATTCCACTTTTACATTCCTTGATGCAAATTGAGGCAGTCATGTAACCCAAGAAAGGAAATGGTGAAGACATACACAGAGGTGGACAACAAATGGTTTGCTTGCTTCTTTGTACATTTATTCTGTACAAACTGCAAGTGACACTGCTGCAAAAATGGCAATCAGGGATGACAATGATTGCTAGACTATGCCCTTCTTGGCTTTTGCATGGATGTTGGTCAAAGAAGATGTCAATAATGGTAGTCAATGCATCAGGCAGGCATGCAGTTGAGTATCAGGTACATTTTAGCAACAGCAATCACCCAGCATCAGATTGCATCTACATAGTGATGGTGGTTGGTGTTATGACTATATCTATTTTCTCTTATTTTTCTATATTTTATCTGGAGGCCTATGGACACAGGACAACATACCAATACGCATAGGGGCTTAGGGGATCTGTTATGGAAGGACTGATTAGGTAAGCCATGGGTGGCTATATGAAGGTCTAGGCATAGGGGTCTGGGGTAGTCTAGCTATGGAAGAGTCTAGGCTGTTGCTGCGCATGCATAGCCCTCAGGGCAGTGCAGTCTGTGTGCACAGACCATGGGCTGAGGTATATAAGGAGGTGTATCCGTAGGTAGGAGTCCTAAGACTCTAGATAGTTTGCTCTCACCCAGCTTACTGTTCTACTGTGTCAATAAAGCTTGTCTCTGTTCTCTCTCTTCTCTTGTGAGACCTGTGGTTGTGGTGGGATCTGTCCTAACATAATCTAGAGTCTTCTACCACACCTCTCGCCATTGTTGGCAACCACGCTGAGCATCATTGCTTGTTGCTGTGTGCGCTCTTGACAAGTTCCCTCAAATTTGCCTGTCTGACCTCTGTCCACACTCTGTTGGTGTGACGACGAGCAGCTCTTGAGGAACGCCCCCAACATCGACTGCAGATAGACTCCTTGATTGTCATCAGGGACTACTACTGTAAGGTTACTGTTGACAAAGGACAATTGGATGAGAATAGTCCTGTGTGATTGAAAGTGCAGGCAGGCACTGGTCAGCAGGCTATACCATTTGTTTCGGAAAAGCTCAGGAACGAGTGAAAGAAATCTATTAGCATGCCATGTAGCAAGGAGAACAGTCTCGAGATACCAATTACGTATCAGATCTAATCAATCTGAGCATGAGGACACTCGAGTGAAACCCCAGGCACCACGCTTTTAGGTCAATTGGTGGAATTAAATCCAAGCATTGAGTGCAGGTGTGTTATTGACCGCATCAAAGAATATCTGCATTGGGAAGTGCAGATATAGAAGAACAGACAACAACCTTTTTACTTAAAAGGTCTAAGGCGACAATTAGGGACACAAACATGGCATCTCTATTCAACTACATCATCCCCCGCGCTGGCCTCACTCTCATGCAGGCTGGTAAACGATTTGAAATCGAATGGGCGCAGGAGTGTGTGGAAGAAATTACTCAGTCGTCACTATCATCACTGACAACTGACAATGCGACGCCCACGTTTGGGCATATTACCAATGGCACAAGGCGCAGTATAAGGAACGCCGCTGCCAACAATGACAACTCGCACTGCAATGATGGCAGCACACACAGGAAGTCCTCTGCGAACAGGAGGATGCTTGGGAAGAACTTCTCAAGCAACGTTGGGAGGATCTCTGACAAAGGAAACGGGTTGAGAAAGAACTCACCCAAACAGAACAAGACTGGCAGACCCTGGAGGGGCTGCTAAATGATATGGATCCGGAATCTGAAATCTGGCAACAACTGTTTGACATGCTGTCAAACATCCAGCTCTTGTTGATGGGCTGGAACATTATTATGTTGCAGCATAACAGTTTGGTCCTGTCACCAAAAGAATGGAATTGACTGATGCATGCTAAAACGGGAATATTAAAACCCGTAGCTATAACAGGGGAATGGCTGAGATCGCGAATCAGGAACAATTGGATGGGAAATGACCCGATCCATATATGAAGGCGCGTATCAAACAGAAAGAATATCAAAGTACACGCCACAATACGCCATTCCTGTGCTCGCCCCTGATTATGAAATCAGACCCTGGCACATCTCCTTTGATAGGACTGGCCGATTTCCTCAAACTCATTGGGGAAGACATTGTGTACATGGATAATTGGGTCAAAACATTGACTTGCCCAAAACTGCCAAGCGTGTATATCACGGACATCCCCGAGGATCAGCCATGGCGACAAAGCGGGTACTGCTACATGTACCTGTTCAAAAAGGAGTTCTATAACAAATTTGATTGGCCCACTTGGCCAACTGTCACTCAGATCCTGTCTTGGGAACCCAAAATGTGCAACAAGACCATCAAGTTTGGTCTCCAGGATCATCACAAGGCTGATATGTATCATGTCATCGAGAAAGCCGCACTGTGCCCGCATGAGGACGATTCCTATACCTGGAAGGATCTAAAACATATGGAAGGTCCCAGCAAGTACAATAAGTTCACCCAATTTGGTGGACAAAAGGAATCTCGAAAAGGAAAAGGCCATGCCTCCACAATTCAGTCCTGGGTGGCAGGACAGTCATCAATGGCATGCTCAATGCCAGCGCCCATGTCATATGCCCAAGTGGTAACTGCGTGTACTGGACCTAGCAAGTCACTAACCAGAACGACAGGTGCAGATGCCACTTGGTGGCATGGCGAGGTCCCATGTGCCACAGATTGGCTATCCAAAGATACTGAACCCAGGCAAGGATTCAATGAGGAAAAGCAACGAACCATCAATAACTGGTAAAGGGAGGTTGAAAAGGAGATAGACATCCCTTATCCATATCCATGACCTGCACATACAAAAAATATATTACACCCAGATGTACCAGGTTACTGTTATTTGATCTTGATTAAAAGTCAATTCTGGGATATGTATGAATGGCCAGTGTTTCCTCAAATTCAGGAAATCAACTCATGGGATCACAACCTTAGGAATCCTAATGGACGGGTACAGATCAGATGCACTTATGGGTATAACAACTGTTACCATATTGAGCAAATGCCCACCGGACCTAGAGGCTGGGACATGATTAGATTGCTAGTATGATCAGGTCATGAATGTAAACACATGGGTGCCCTGGATTGGGACGATGGTTCAGACTGATACATGAAGAGACCCCAAGTGGCCTTGTTACACAACCGAGTACCTGGTTATTGTTACCTTATCCTGATCAAACAACAGAATTGGGATCTATTCAACTGGCCAGCATTTCTGATGGTCAATAAAATATTGTCCTGGCAGTATCCATATCGCGAGAGTATGGCAATCATTAAGTCAACAATTATGCCGGAACTTGAATGAATTCATGTGTCCACTATGGATCATGGAATGCATGGCTGGGAGGAAATGTACAGACTGAAAGGCAATGGGTATGGTGATTACACCATGGGAGCATCTAGGAATGACAACCTGACACAATTCCTGAGTTGAGAAATCCGCTGAATAAGGTTCAATCTACCTGGCAACCACCCAAACAGGCATTTCCAACAACAAGTCCAAAGCGTGGTCAAAATCTTTGATTGAATGACACCTGATATCCCTGGGTATTGTTATCTAGCCTTGTTCAAAGAAGAGCTATGGAACCAGTTCGAGTGGCCAGCATTTCCATCAGTACATACTGTGAACCAGTTCAACCCAGAGTACTGATCAAACCAACTTGTAAAATTCAAGGTGGTTCGCCAAAATAAATGGGTCAGGTTTCATGTACAGATCAGTCCACACAGAACAAATGGATGGCCCATGATTCAAGCTATCATGGATGGAGATCTCAGACATGTTGAAATGGGATTCGAATGGACAGAGCACATGACAGAATTACTACATACTGCCATCAACCAATTCGAGTTCTATTTTGGGCCTTGAGCCAACTTACGTCCCGAATCTCAAGTAGGAGAACTGGGAGTCACCAAACAACAAATAGCAAATCGAGTACTCAAAAGGCAAAGGTGGGATCAAGGTACTACCCAAATGGCAACAGATATGGGAACCTTGGTGCAACATGTAATCAATGAATATTGAGATATGCGACCAGCACAACCCGCCCAATCCTTAGTTAAATTGGAATTACCTGATTACTTTGAAGGAGACGCTGTGCACATAGACGCATGGTGCAGGGGAATGGATGTTTATTTCCATTTGGCACATGAGTCGGATAATCACCAAAAGATATACATCGCTCTACAACGCATTTGTAAAGGCAAAGGAGATCGTGCAGGGACATGGGCTGCTGTCAAAATGAAAGAACAAATTGACAGTGATGTGGAATATGAGGAAAGAGTCCAGACTCAGGGTTGGGACAATGACCTATCCTACCAGGAACGACGTGATGGACGATACGTCAGGGCAGTCAGAACCACAGCCGCATATTATGCATGACCCCCTCAGATCCACAAGCCACCGTTTCTAGGATGGAGCGATCTTAAACAGCAAATGCACGATTTCTTTATGTCAAAAGAAACCAGGGAGCATGCCATTGAGCAGATCCAGAAATTACAACAGGGTAGTCAAGCAGTCAAGGATTACATCATTGAGTTTAAAGTGTTATTACCCCTGACAGGGTGGAATGCCAGCATGGCAAAGGATCACTTCAAGAAAGGGCTTAATCCCAATTTAGGCTACGAGTTAATTAAGATCGGAGATCTTGATGAAGGTGACAATCTTGATCGAGTGATGGAAAGGGTCACAGAGTTAGCACGTGCTTACTGGAGGGCTAGGGAAGCATATGGTGATCAACAGAAAAAGACTCCCTTCTGGGAGGAACAACCCAAGTCGTCAAACACCAGAACCTATAAACCAGCTCAGGCATCATCCTCAACTCATGATCCTAATGCTATGGATGTTGACAAGGTCAAACGTGCGCTGGGCACATGTTACAATTGCAGAAAGACGGGTCACTTTGCAAGAGAATGCAAAGAACCAAAGAAATACACACGGAATGAGAAAGGCAAAGGCCATGTCAGAGAAGTAAAAATAGAGGAGCTCACAGAGGAGCAATGGAAGGAGATGGGGAAAGAAAAGGGTTTTGGTGACAGCCAGTAGGCACGTGCTCCGCGCTGCTGGCTAGTAGAGTTTTGGTATTGGACAATGATTCCTGTGTAAATGTACCAGAATTGTTATATGAATGTTCCCCTCTCATTCATCAGATATGAAACTTAAGTGTGAGCATCAAAACAAATTGGTTAACCCCTTGGACCCCAGCGTGGGTGTTAAGACAAATCTGGCAGGAAAACAACAACACTGCAGTCCATTGTCTCAAAGAATGGGTACCAACAAAATGAGTCAATGAGGTCAATACTAAGTTAGTACATGATCTCAACAACTTATCAGAACAAGAGGCACTGTGGAATCTGGTACAACTACAGCAACAAATCATGCACACCACAGGTAAACAAGAAATTGATTTATGCTGTGTGCTTACAACAATGGACATGGGTGAAACAATCAATGTGTTAGCACTAGTTGATTCAGGATGTATGGGCTCTTGTATTAATGAGGAATTTGTGGAACAACACAAATTAAATAAACAGTGGCTGATCAAGCTGTTACCAGTCTACAATGCAGACGGATCTCGAAATGCAATGGGAAGCATTGAATACATGACACAATTTAAACTGCAAATTGGGGATCATGAGGAAATAATAGAATGCAGTGTGGCACGACTAGGAAAAACAGACTTGTTCCTAGGGCATGATTGGCTTTGACACCATAATCTGGCTATTGACTGGAAGTGAAAAGAAGTTCGGTTTACACAGTGTCCTGGAACTTGCTGGACATCATCACAAGTTGAAGAACCCAAGGATGAAGTAGACCCATTGGAAAAGCTCCAGGAGGGTGAATGATTACTGGCTATTGAAATTGGAGAACCAGAACTCAGGTTGTGATCAGTAGCAACCAATATCGTGGCAAAGGAATCTGAAACTGCTTAAAAGTGTACTATGGAGGAGGTAGTGCCTAAACACTACTTAGGACACTGAAAGGTCTTTGAAAAGGAAACCTTCGATGAATTACCACTGAGACGCCCATGGGATCACACAATTGAATTAATCTCAGGGGCAAAACCAGTAGATTGCAAAATCTACCCACTTAATTGTGATGAGCAGGCGCAGCTGGATGAATTCCTTAAGGAGAATTTAGAATCAGGACACATCCAGCCCAGTAAATCACCAATGGCATCCCCCTTCTTCTTTGTTAAGAAAAAGGATGGAAAACTACAACCAGTACAGGACTATAGGTGGTTAAATGAAATGACCATCAAAAATCAGTACCCACTACCCCTTATTGGTGAACTCGTGGACAAATTATCCAAGGCTAAAATATTCTCAAAAATGGATATCCGCTGGGGATATAACAATGTTCACATCAAACAGGGTGATGAATGGAAGGCAGCTTTCTGAACGAATAGGGGGCTCTTTGAACCATTGGTCATGTTCTTTGGTTTAACCAATTTGCTGGCAACCTTCCAGACCATGATGAATGACATCTTCAGACAAGAAGTCGCAGAGGGATGGGTTGTTATTGATATGGATGACATACTAGTGTTCTCATCCACACAGGATGAGCATACAAAACATGTCAACCGTATTTTGGCAAAATTGGAAAATCACAAGCTGTCACTCAAACTGGAGAAATGTTGGTTTGACTGCCCGGAAATCAACTTTTTGGGCCTAGTAATTAGTGAAGATTCCATTCAAATGGAGAATGGCAAGGTTAAAGCAATTGTGGAGTGGCCAACCCCCACTTGTAAAAGGGAACTCCAGCAATTCTTGGGCTTTGTGAACTTTTATCAACGTTTTGTGGAAGGTTTCATGTCGACAGCTAAACCACTGACTAAATTAACTGGGAAGGATGAGTGGCTCTGGACCAAACTACAGGACTCAGCCTTTCAGGGACTGAAAGACCTTGTGGTGAGGGAGGTTGTACTCAAGATTCTGGACAATGAGGGACAATTTCGGATCGAAGTAGATGCCTCGGATTTTGCAATCGGTGGAATCTTGTCCCAACAGGGCAAAGATGAATCTTGGTGACTGGTGGCATTCATTTCAAAAGCCTTAAATGATGCAGAGTGAAATTATGAAATCTATGATAAGGAAATGTTAGCCATAATGCACGCCTTTTATGAATGGTCACATTATCTCAAAGGTGCCAAAGAAATTGTAGAGGTCTTAATGGATCATCAAAACTTGACATACTTCTGAAAGCCACAAAACCTTAATTGACGACAAGTGTGATGGGTCATGGACTTGCAAGAATACAACTTCATCATTAAACACCAGTCAGGGAAGTCAAACTCCAAGGCTGATATCCTGTCACAAAGGGCAGATCATCATCCAGGAGGGCCAGATAATGAAGGAGTAATCTTGCTCAAAGAAGATTTATTCGTCAGGGTTTATGATGATGATAGGGCAATAGAAGACATCATCAAGTACATTCAGAAAATTCCTAATTGACAATGGGAAACTCAGGTTCGGACAGGACTGGACAATAACAAAGAGGACTTTAAAGTAGTGAATGGATTAGTAGAATGGAAGGGCAGGGTTTACGTCCTGGCAAACATACATACTCGCAAATCACTACTGGCAATATATCACTCATGGGGACATCCAGGGATTGACAAAACAGTCGAACTAGTGACCAGAGATTTTTGGTGGCCACAGATGCGTAAAGATATTCAAAACTACATCACTGGATGTGAAACTTGCCAAAAGGCGAAACCGGATAGACAGGCTTGAGCAGCACCACTTCACCCTAACAAGGTTCCAGAGGCACCATGGGAAATTATCTCAATGGATTTGATTGGACCACTCCCGGAATCAAAAGGAAATGACATGATTTTGGTGATAGTAGATCAGTTCACCAAAAAATCCTATTTCCTACCAACAACGTCCACCATTACATCACAAGGGGTTGCCACTCTGTTTCATGACAATGTATTCAGGGAACACGGATTACCTAAGAAGATCATCAGTGACTGAGGGCCACAATTTGTGTCTAAATTCATGGATGACCTTTACAGCATGTTGGGAATTAAAGCAAACTGCTCAACCACATATCACCCACAGACCGATGGACAAACAGAGCGCGTGAATCAAATGGTTAAGGAGTTCCTCACCATGTTTGTGAACCACCGGCAGGATAACTGGAGTGATTGGCTCATGGTGGCACAGTTCTCTCACAATGATCATGTGCATTCAGCAACAGGGTATTCCCCATTCTTCATGAATTATGGTTGACATCTGTACAAAGGTCTCAATCTGACACATGTACCAAAGGTTGTGGCTGTAGAGGAACTAGCCAAACAAGTTGAGGGAATTCACGCCAATGCCACTGCTGCCCTTGAAAAGGCCACAGAAATGATGAAGCGGAAATATGACAAGTCAAAAGCACCAGCGCGTCAATATCAACCTGGCAACAAAGTCTACCTTAACACGGCGAATCTCCCAACGCTCAGAGTCACCAAAAAGCTAGATGGCAAGTTTGTGGGTCCCCTGGAAGTTGTAAAGAAAATCAGACAGTCTGCGTACCAGCTGAAAATCCCCACATCCTGGAAAATCTACAATGTATTTAATGAGATCCACCTCAAACCATACAAAGAACTGGTGTTTCCTGCTCAAAGGGAAAAAGCGGCATTGCGCAAAGAAGCACAAATGGTTGAGGAGTCCCAGGATGACGAATACGAAGTGGAGGAAGTAATGGACAGTCGAGTCAGTGGACGTGGTGGTGGACGCCTGGAATACCTCATCAAATGGAAAAATTATCCAGTCAAGGAGTCGACATGGGAACCAGCGGAAAATTTGGACAATGCTAAGAAGGAAGTTCAGAAATTCCACAAAGCAAACCCTAGCGCACCCCGACAGATGGTTAATGTGCACGACATAAGCGCCAGTTTCCGCAAATGGCAAAACCACATGGCAATCCCAATCACAAAGTGACTGTACGGATGGGAGGACGGGAAATTCGAGCGCGAATACCTTGAAAAGCTCCAGTGCAACTGGCAACGGTGGAAAGGTGACCGTTGAGATATATATGCTGAAGAAGACATGCAGCACGAGTTCATTAGGAGCTCAAATTAAAACTTTTTACGACCAACATGGCTTCCCGGGACGTGAAGCCTTAAGGGGGGGGTCATGTTATGACTATATCTATTTTCTCTTATTTTTCTATATTTTATCTGGAGGCCTATGGACACAGGACAACATACCAATACGCATAGGGGCTTAGGGGATCTGTTATGGAAGGACTGATTAGGTAAGCCATGGGTGGCTATATGAAGGTCTAGGCATAGGGGTCCGGGGTAGTCTAGCTATGGAAGAGTCTAGGCTGTTGCTGCGCATGCATAGCCCTCAGGGCAGTGCAGTCTGTGCACACAGACCATGGGCTGAGGTATATAAGGAGGTGTATCTGTAGGTAGGAGTCCTAAGACTCTAGATAGTTTGCTCTCACCCAGCTTACTGTTCTACTGTGTCAATAAAGCTCATCTCTGTTCTCTCTCTTCTCTTGTGAGACCTGTGGTTGTGGTGGGATCCGTCCTAACAGTTGGCAAGAGTTGGCAAGCATTGCTCTGTGTATACAAGACTCACAGAAAGTGCTTCCAAGTCAGAGCCAGACCTTGAAGGAGAACTACAATCAGAAAATGAGTCAGATGGAAGTCAGGGGTCAGAGAGAGAGCAAGGCCAAGGTTGATGATGAGCAGGTTACTATTCAGCCTGGAAGCAGAATTGTAGATGAGCTTGGTGATGGTGAACTTGAGTGTGTAGATTTTTGACTTGCTACAATGCCATTTATTCAAATCATATCCAACTCATTGCAGTAGTTCTAATGCATTAGAATTAGTTACAATGGATTTGGGCTCCTGGTATAAAACAGCTCAAATGCATTAAAATCAATTGCAACAGATTTGAGCTCCCACCATCACTCTATAACACTTCACAAGGAATTGCAATTAGTTGTGAGATTTTCACTTTCCCATTGATACAGAACCCAATACCTGACAATTTTGCACCCTGAGGCCTGATAACCAAGCATTCCTGATATCAGCAGTAACATTGAACACAGGCTTGCTCAGCCTCATATTCCAATATATGCAATGATTTTGGAGCTGCATTACTAGTTCCACACCAGTGTCTACAGTAGTGTGCTGACTTGTCCTGTTTCTGGATCTGGGCTTAGATTGGCAATGTCTGGTGAGGTAATAACTTGCCCATCTCATTCACAGCATCTACACATATCATCCAGTGTGTGTTACCCACCCACTAACAAACAAACAAACCAACACATATGTCACACTGCACACAGAATTAAATAGACAAGGTAAGCCTACCCTACAATGTCCTATCAATTAAAAGGAATAACCATATTTGAATTAGTTTTCTATCACCTATCACATTACCTACTCTTCCTGTTAACACCCCATCCACTATGTTCAGGAAGGAAATGGTGTTGAACCCTACCATACCTCTCCACTTCCCATCTTTCCCTTTCCTTCCTCTGTCTCTCTGTCTCTTCCCTTCCAGAGTTGAGAATGGGAGGAACCCAAGACATAGGTTCTGCAGAGTTAGACGACAAAGTAGGAGGGACGGGTATAGGGATAGCATTGGTATTACTAGAACTCGGCGAAAATTGGTTCACAGGCTGGGATGAGGAGATGGGTACTCCAATCCCCCCTTTGAATCCCATCAAGGTCAGACCTGGGGAAGGTAAAGCCGTAGGCGTACGGGGTGACTTGAGCCCTAGAATCGATTAGTCGTTCGTTGAACGTGGTAATCGAGAAGATACTCACCGTCTCCATTTAAGATAGATTGTGTTCTCGCGGGGCCAATGGGAGGAACTTGGGTCTGGGTTTGAGATTGCCCCAAACCTGCCGCAGCTCTTGCAGCTCGTACACCAGCTAATCTATCCATCCTCGGTGGTGCGGCTTGGAACGTAGGAGGCATCGGTTGTGGTTGCGTTTGTGGTTGCGTTTGTGATTGAAGCAACTGTGGCTGATCTTTCTCTCCTGTAGGCACCTCGGAAGCCAGCCTTAATGCCGCTGAAGGACGAGCCGTCAAGGTTGGACGGGGATTAGGGGGACTGGTAGTAGCGGTATTGCTAGTAATCGCCGCCGCCGCCGCAGACCGCTTCATCTTTTTCGCCAGCTGTTCATCTTCGCTTTGATTTCTCGAGTCACTATCGTCGATTGTGCCGTCATCCACCTCCATCTTATTCACCCCTCGTTTTCTCTTTTCACCCGAGGTCAATGGTGGGTTCGACTTGACCACTGCTCCAGCTGATTGCTCAGGTAGAGTCTTTGACGCTTTCAAGCCCCTCATGAAATCGAGCATTGTTTTCGTCACCTTGGTGTTCATCCGTATGTCAGCGTGGTACACCCGCACGTCTTCTCTCATGTTTCCAATCGCTTCACTGAGTTCTGCAAGACTCATTTTATCCTTCCATACCGCGATCAAAACCACGATCAGGACAAACTCGACAGGAGAAACTTTAGCGTGCTTTTTGAACACCGCTTTGGTGGATTTCTCGTGGACGAGGAGGACTAGGATACTAAAAGTGTCTTGAATTTTCGATTGGAAGGTGGGCGTCAGGGCGGTGCCATCGGATAGCCATTTTTCGAGTTGGAGGATAGTTGGGGCGGTTTTGGATGCAGCAGAGTATTTGTCAATGGTGTAGATCGCCTGCGCGAGACACCGAAAATCGGCGCCGCGAGATCGGTCCCAGTCCAACGCCGATGTGTTGAGGCCGCCGCCTTGTTCCTTAAGGTAATTGGCTTGCAGTTCGCGTATGAATTGAGCACGCGGAGAATTGATGACTTGCAATTTTTCTGTAAAACAAGGACTGTGAGATATCGTGCGATAAAAGAGTTGAGGATCCGACCTGCTGGCGTCAGGGCCATTCCGAGTTGGACGCGCTGTACAGTCGGTTGAGTACGCTCTCCCAAGAATAGGACACACATACTTGGAAAATTTCACGCTCGTCTTGATCCGTGATATCATGGTATTCAACGCATACAATCTGCTTATTGGCAAAAAGACGGCGGTATTTTTCTGGGAGAATCTTCTTGTTCCGAGAACCTTTTGACTGACCGGCATCCTTATACCATAGCTTTTCGCTAGTGAAACTACGAAGCATAAGAAAGATGTCGATCGTTTGGACTTGCTTACTCACGGATCCTTATCTGTTGAATAATTAGAACAGTCAGGACGCGGTCATTGTAACACCTACGTGGTATCTTCAAATAAAGACCAGCGTTGTGAGAGTTTTGAGATGTATTGACAGGAGACATCTAAAGACTTACCAATCCATCCATGAACCTGCAACGTAGAATTGCATTTTAGTAAATACACAAGGTGATGGACGTTGACGGACCTGTACATCGATGTTAACCGCTGTTTTCCATCTATACACGTCCTCGTTTCTGAACCGTCATCTGACGTGTTGACAGCTACGCCACTTGGATCAGCCACATTCACCGTGTAGGCGCGTGACGCACCAAAAATTACGGGCGGAATGTAAAAGTTGCGAAAGATGGAGTCGATTATACCAATTTGCTTTGCTTCTGGCCATACCACATCTGAACCGGATATCGTCACGTCGGGGTAAAAGTGTGCCACGAGCATACTCACCTCGCTGGTAATCTGGCTCAAGATTTATGTCGCAGCTGTGTATTTGCTCTGGCGCGATGGATATGTCAGAGATTGTACACGAAAAGAAGCACAGCAAGCGTACCATACAGCGCCTGAACGGTATACGTCGTTGGGCGGGGCACTTTCAACGCGTTCTTGACTCTGAATCCGCCTGTGGAGGCCGTCGCCTTTTCCTTTGCACCCGACTTTTTCTTGGATGAAGAGACGCCATATCCGTCGCTTTCTATGTCTGTGAGATCCGAGTACTCGTCGTACATGCCCATGATGGACAAAGAATTCCGATTGTTTGTGCTTGTTGATGCCGAGTGGTCGTCAACCGTCACGCGTCACGCGCCGTTGTTTTCCCAGACTACAATTCGGTCTTCGCAACGATAGCACGCACCCCTTCTGGCGCAGCTGTTTTTGGAGCATTCGCAATTTCCAGAGGGTCGATATGACTGGCAGTAAAAGTTCGTCCGGTGGATGCAGACCCGGAAGCATGTCAGGGGATGAACCCCCAAGGGAAGCGCCTGATGGTTTTTTGTTGTGACTAAGGGAATCGTGAAGACAACTACGGGGCCTCCATGTCCGCTCATGCCGCAAGCAATGATGGCACAGAGGAAATGATGCATTTCGGCACTCTATCAATACCCGTCTAGCCTCTCGCATGCCCTGGAACCACAGAGGAAAGCATGCGGATGGTCCTCTTTCACTTAATCGACGTGCTCGTCTCTTGGTATCCGCCAAATCTTCTACATCTGCCTGGGCAGAAGGCTTAGGGCTATGGATAACCCATCGAAGGTGAAGAAATGGAAACCTCCTATGTACCAGAACAGTCATTACCCTTTCATGGTCGATGCCTTTATCCGGAATCAAACTTGTGGGGCGGCTAATAAATAGGCTCCCTCTGGAACAGGCTCAATATGATATACGCGAAACGACCCATTGCGCTTGCTAGCCCGAAGAGAGTGATACAGAGGAATGGCTATATGGTCCTTTCCTCGACGAGCCATCATGAACTAGCTCCATCTGTCACCCCGCAAATAAGCGGTGAAGGAGCAAGCAAAGATAAAGGGTTCATGAGAATGACGATATGCCTTCGTTAAGACGAAGACGAGATGGAGGAAGCGACTCTGGATTTGTTATCTGCGGGCGTTGACACTGACTTTCTCGTACAACACCCCGGGAAATCATAAATAGCCTGTCCCGTTCCAGCTCAGAAAAAAAACAAAAGAAGCAAAGCAAAACCTCTCTCCGCGTCCTAGCCAAAGTCGCGTTCAACAGCGTTGCCAACAGCCCTCCACGCACATTCCCATCGTGGCCACACAGCCCTCTTGCAACATCTATGACGACCACTGCCTCCGCCTCGTCTCTCTTCACCCTCACCAGCGGCCTCAATGCGAGTTTTCCCGGCCACGCAACGCTCCCGCGGTGATACTGTTCACGGATCGCTCCTCGGGATAACTCGTGTATGGCCTGACTTCATACCACTCCTCTGCGCCTGCCCGGGATCGGAGGGATTGGAGGAGCGGAAGATTTTGCAATGTTTGTTCGAGGTTAGATGTGCATACGAGGGAGGAGGATGAGTCGGACGAGGTTGGCGGACTGGGTGCGGGTCGCAGGAAGAGCAGGCTAAGTTAGGGAGGCGGGATGGTTCACGGCGGCTATTGACTAGATACACGCCGAGCAAGATTGCGTTGTACATTAGCTCTTAAGTTGTATTGCGATACACGTTAAGTAATGGAATACACCAAGTGACGTTTACCTCTGTTTGCTTCATCATGTTTGCTAGTACAGAGCCTTCTGGTATCCTCGCTCACGATCCCTCATCATACCTCCAGACTAGTGTCGGTACAAGCGGTGACCCCAACTCACCCGAAACTTTCCGGCACAACCTACAACTCGTCCAACAACACACGCTCCAAGTCCAATCTCTCGCTCGGAGCGCTTTGGCCGGGATGTGAGTACATATAGTCATACCTATCTCTATCTAAGCAAAGCTGATGACTAGTTGTGGAAAGACAAAACGCATATCATCCTGGTACAAGCCCATCTCAGACTTCGGCCGATTTGGCCAACCTCAAACAAGCCATCCACAATCTCCTGGAAGCGATGCGCCAATCTGGAGTAGGGGCCTTACCTGTCCTGGAACTGCCGTTACCCACTCCCTCTCCGTCATTTCCCGGAGGAGGAACGGGGGCTGATCCCTCAATGAGTGCGGGTGAAATGGAGACAAGTCGAGCTGCCCTTGACACTTCCATGAACGCGGGCGCGGGAGGATTTGGAGGAGGAGTGGTCCCAGTGCAAACCCAAGTACCGAGCGAAGAGAAGCTGATGGAAGATACAGTGAACGGAATCAAAATCCTGTTCGAGCGACAGAAGCGGAGTCAGGAAAGCGCAGCAGTTGCTGCAAATTTGTTGGGTGGGATGAGATGACGCCAAGGTTTGGTATTTGAGGAGCAAGAGAGACGTGTAGGAATTTGAGTGCAACGGTATACTCGACGGAGCAGAGACACAGTGTGCGTGCGAGAATTGCAGAATCCAAATACGTGATACTGATACGCTTGGTCTCGCCCCGTCGTTTGCGACGTTTATTATCTCAACGGGATGAACAGCAACAATGATTGCCGACTGCCCACAGTACCTCATTAACGACGATGTCTACCACGCCAAACACCAGAACCAAAGTCTCATAAAACAGATCAACCCAAACAATATATGATGACAATCAGTGCAAAGTCCTCCTTTCACTCCGTGGATGGACGTGGAGGGTAGTGAGAAAAGCATATATCGACTTCAAGTCCTGAGCGTGAGCGGGAAAAGCCGCGGCGCACGTTTTGCTGATGGGCTGACGGATTGTGATATCCGACACCCTTCTGCTGCAGAAGGAACGTACTCAGAATACTCATCCCTACCCTCCCTATCTGCCCGCTATACGCGTTCTTGCGGGACCAAGCCCTGCTCGCTCTTCGCCAAACACCACACCTAATCCACTTCCCACACCCTCCCCGCCTGCCGCCCTATTCACCTAATGCGCCTCCCATCTCCACCTCCAGCCCCCAAACCCAACCGAGCCCCTCGTCACGTTCGAGCAAGGGTTCGCGGTTAGGTTCGATTGTGTACATTGGATATGTTTGTACCGGAAGAGAAGGATCGGGTGGGGCGGGACCCCCGGATGGAGGAGGATAGGGGGGAGCGGTGTGGCAGGCTGTCGTTCATCAGAGAGGACATCAAGATCAAGGGAGAGTTGGAGGTGATTAGTCGCATCGCATCCCTCGAGGCTAACGATGGTTAGGTTTAGGATGGGAATGCTAGATACTTAGCGCTGTTCATCCGTCTCTGTGCTGCCACCGTACATGTCAAGGTTTTGAGTCAAGAACCGCACCCGAGATCCTGGCAGAGGTCAACAATTTCTGTGTTGTGAAACACCACGATGCCCGGCATGTTCAATTTGACATCAGCAATGCATGGACGGCGGTGCCGGGTGACCTTAGATATTACTGGGTCTGGGCCAATACTAATTACTGGTAGGTATCCTTCGTTGCATAGCAATTTTCTTACAACAACAGCAATTTCTGGGACTCAGCAACAGAAGGCAACAGAAGGCAACAGACCGTATCCAAGCTCCGTGTATTTTTCCCCTTTAGCGCATAGTGATGGTGGTTGGCAGCGCCGGCGCCGGTCGCCGTCTGCGCATAAGAGGTCGTCGTCTGCGCATCAGAGAACCGCATCCACCTCGTAGCAGGAATGATGTCTACTCATGTCTTTCTCATCCTCTTGGTCTCTCTTATTGTGCAACTAGCAAACTCCTTTACACCCATAAACCCGCCGGTTTCGCTAACGACTATCGACGAGCATTTCAACGCTAGAGTATTATCAGCAGGCTCCAAGTATGGCATACGAAGAGGTACCATCGACACTCCCATACCAACAGACGACTACTACCGCGTGCCATCAATGGTGGAGGTTGAAGGCCCAGGAGGCGTAAAACAACACCTACCACCAGATCAGGTCTTTCGGTTAGATGACGCCGAAATTCCCGCTGGGCGCCTGCGCGTCCTTCACAGCTCATCCAAGCGCGAGATTCCCATGCTACCTATCAATCAGCTCTTGAATAATATACCACTAAGTGACGAAAACAACATCCGGGTCAATGTTTTCCCACTACCACCAGGCTCCAAGTATCGTGTACCCCCAAGTACCAACGAATTTCCGATAAGATCAAACAAATACTTTCAGCTACCACTACATGCGGTCGTTACCACAGTAGTGCTAGGTGATTTTGACGACACAACAGGTTGGGTTGTTAGTATCCTAGAAATTTACTACTTGAACCAGGTCAGCAGTCACGCTCTTTCTCCGCTGTAACGCGTCTGACTTTCACAAATACAGACATTGAGAACACATAAGACGAAATGCGAGAAAGGTTTTCCGAAGAAAGTGGCAAAAGTTCCCGCGGGCCAAGTTGTGCTTGATACTTTGCCCGTCTACGTCAAACGCTGTCAACACCACATGTGGCAACGTGTGATTTTGGAAGGAGCAAGTGTTACTTTCTCCTCACCACCCCTGATCATCGTACCTGCGGCGATGACTGGCGGTCGGGTGACGGGCAGTCCACCGTCCTCCCATTCTGATAAGTAGAGGCCCAAGGCTACGGGACGGGGATGGAGACGTACAGTACATAGAAAAGGTTAAATTTAACAATTTAACAAACTGCAAGTATACTAAGACGCCTGCTACGAGCCAGCTATGCCCCCCCCCCACACACACACACAGCCTTCTCGTACTTGTCTCCACGTCGCGCACACGTACTAGTACACACACGCGCAGTAAAGGTTGCCGGACGAAGGCACCGGGCGCCAGGCTCTCGTTTGAGGCTGTAGATATCTGTGGAGGGTAGCGGTAAACGCTACGGCATCATTGTAGGCCATAGAAATCAATGGTCGCTACATCCTCATAGTGGATGCCTGGAAGGCTGGAAGGTGACGCCACCGCGCGCTGGTTGGGGGCCGTGAAGGATGATGGGAAGGGTGTGGCCCCGCTTCGATCAATGCGATCACGTGCTGCCTTTCGTCCAGCAGGATGGCACGATGGCGGGTGGATAGACGTGGAGGGTAGTGAGCAAAGCATATATCGACTTCAAGTCCTCACCTATGAGATGCTTAAGCTATGGTCCCGAAAGCATTAGCGCCGTTGAGCGGCGAAGCTCTCAGCGCGCGCAACTGAAAAATGGTGATGGCACTACCACTCATTAGCACGCGATTATTGAGTTCAAATGATTGAATGAGCTTACCAGGAACTATAAACCTGGCATGGTCCCAGCTGATGCCATGTACCGCCAATCAATTGGTGTGGGTACAGTGACGAGATTTCTATAAGATCAGACCAACACTACTCTCTAAGGCGGTCGCGCTCTTTCCCCCGCTATAGCGCGTCTGACTTTCGCGGATATGGACCTTGATAAACCGTAAGAGGAGATGCGAGAAAGGTTGAAATTGCCAAATGTTCCCACGGGGCAAGTTGACCGCCTGTGTGACTTTGGAAGGCGCATTGAAGCTTGGTGTGTTTATTTCTCCTCGGTACCCCTGATCGCTGTACCTGCGGCAGTGACCGCGGTCGGATCCACCATTTGTCCTCTGATAAGTAGAGGCCCAATTGCTACGGGCTGGGTACGAAGATGTTGTACGGTAATTGGCATAGAAATAATGTTACATTTAACGAACCAAGAGGCCTAGGCAGCTGTTACCAGCCTCTTCGCCGCCTTCTCGTACTTGTATCCACGTCACGCACACGTACACACCTGAGCGCTTGAGCAACACAGATGCCACTCCTAAGGTCCGTCCACCATCGTGCCCGATTCTTTACCCGACTCGCTCAATAATTACAGGGCATTTCATAGTTTCGTCGTATCTACCAACGGCACCTTCATGAACCAATCTCTCTTTTCCCGGCAAGCGATGATGGCCACTGGCGCCTCGATTCGGCATCTCCAACCTCCATGGTGCTCTGAAAAACACTCCTCTGGTCTTTCTGTGCTCCTTCTTGCCCGTGCACGCAGTGACCCGCCTTTGCAAATCCCCGACGACGTGGACCAAAGCGGACTCTGCCAACGATGTGGGAACATATTGGACGACGTGACTCGAATTGATCGAAGGGGTACAGAAAAAGCCGGAGAGGAAACTCTACAATGAGTAGCATTCAAACCATCTACTGTCTTTGCAGCGCGAAACCCAAATATGACCTTGAATCGACGGGGCGAAGTTGCCAAAAATGTTTCAAGTCTACTGGGGAAGATGAGTCCTTTCTGATATTGAATGCCCATGGAAGGAGCACCGCGTTGAGAAGGAGAGATCTGTGTCAAGGCAAGTAAGTTCACTGTTTTCGCGTTCAATGACATGAAAGAGGGACATACACGTTAGCGAGGTGCTGACCGGGGCAGGCCAATCTGTGTTTGATCACCGCAAACCCTACCGTCTTCCAAACCCATACGGAAAACTTATCAGTTCTTATTGATCCAACGTTGTGGATCAAACTTTTTTGGGTCAAACAGGGAAAAACTCGGGATCTCTGGCGTCAGACTGGAAGATTGCGTAGGTAAAGGTACATACTTTTAACGCGTTGAAAACAAAAACCCTAAGATTGCACACGAGCTTGGTATTTTGAAATGCTGTAATTTTCTGCTGTCGAGTTAGTGTTGACATTTGATAAATCGACCAGCTCTGACCCAAAATATCTCTTCAGATGGCCTGATAGATCTCCATCAGAGTGGAAGCATGATATGCTTGCAGCTCGGTACCATATCTAGGACTGTTGAAGTCGGCTTCGAATTGTTCATGAGCGTGTCATACTTGAGCGCAAAACCCAGAACGCACCTCGAGCTCCAACGGCACGGCAAAAATTGATTCACCTTGCACCCTGCGTTGTCCATCTGTGTAACACCACCTTTCCCAGATCCTAACCCATTTTTCTTAAGCGCTTTCCGTTTGACATCAATACTACTCGCATGCCACCCGAGAGTATTTTGCCTTGGCAGGTGTGTTCTTCGGTCTGTCGGCCATTGCCGCACCTTGCTAAGTTTTCCACGATATTGATTGCTGCTTGAACACGTCGACGACGATCACTGTCTTAAATACTTGCTTGGGTGGGAGCACGGGTGCATATTGCTGTACCCATTCATCGAGCTTGATAAAAGACCTGCAATGGGCGCGAAAGGGTTGCGAGGCGTTCTATTTGGGTGGAGTTTTGGGAAATGCGCTAAAAGAAAGAAGGCCTGTACGAGGGCCAGGAGGTAGTGGGAGGCTTGAGGACCATTGGTGAATATAACAGTGGGAATTATGCTTGAAATGACGGCGGGGATGGTCTGCAGTACGGGAGATCTTGTTAGTAGTCCTTGTTAGCACTGTAAACATCCAATTTTCTGCGTTATGAATTGTGAATCTCCGCGATGCCCAGCGTGTTTATTTGACATCACTCAGGCTGTACATGATGGCTATAAAAGACGGAGGTGGTGCCATTAGCTTCCGCTGTCCGGCACCACATCCACCTCTGGCAGGAATGATTGTATCTACTCGCGTCTTTTTCATCCTCTTGCTCCCTCTTCTTATGCAAGGTGCCCCCTCTGGCACTGATTCTGGAAATCGGAACCAAAATACTTCACCGCAGTCTCCTCAGGCTGCCAATGCCTTACCTGACTATATCAACTCCCTTTCACCCACAGATCTCTTAAAGGAAACAGACGGACGTCTCCGTGCTGCCGTATTACCAGTCGGCACCACCTATGGCATAGAAGGCATCATTGACGCTCCCATACCAACAGGCAACTACTATCGCGTACCATCAATGGTAGTTCTTCGAACACCACGAAGATCCATTCCACGTCTGAAAAGAACTCGGATCGTTCGGGTACGGCAACCGGTTGACAGGTCACACATTGTCGCTATTCACCGTAGCAGTGAAGTTCCCGTGTTACCTCTCAATCCACTCTTACATAAATTCCCATTGAGTACATCCAACAACAACTTGTTTAATGCTTTGACATTACCAAAAGGCTCCACGTATCGTGTACACTCAGATACCAACGACATCCCCATCGATCTAGACAAATACATTCAGTTACCACCAACGGCGGTCGTTACCGCGCCAGTTCTAGGTGCCCTTGGAAAACAATCAAACCGGGTTGTTTGCAGTGTCCAATACATTGGCATCCAGGTAGGTAATCACTGTGCTCTTTCTCCAATATGACACGTCTGATTTTCGCAAATATAGACCTTGGAAGGTTATAAGAAGGACTGCATCGAGAGTTATCGTCGTAAATGCAAAAGGCCCGGGATTGACGGGATCGGTGATGACACCTATGTCAACCGCTGTCTAAAAAACATGTGGATTCATGTGGTTTTCTCCAAAGGACCTATTGAATTCCGCGAACTACGCCTTCTCGGAACACGGTGACCAGGGTCGTATAGGTTTTATTCGCTGCTGCAATTGAAGTATGTGGGCGAAACTGTCTCATTGCAATGGGTGTACATTGCCATCTGTCGGTATTCATTAGCATGATGCGACAGAGATTGAAGGATAGACTTTGGATCACTGGTATTTCATTTTGAGAGTTGATGTAGTAATCGTATTTGCTGACACGTTGAAAACAAACAAAATATTGTCCACGGCAGTGGTATCTTTTGGAATGCAGTAATTCTGCTGCTATCGAGTTAGCATTGATATTTGGCAAATCGATCAACTCTGACCCAAAACATCTCTTCAGATGTTTTGCGATCGACACGATGTGGGCTGACAGATCTCCATCGGAGTGTCTTTATGACGTATGCTTGCAGCCGGTAACATATCAAGGACTGCTGATGAGTAGGGGCTTCGAATTGTTCATGATACTTAAGCGCAAAACCTAGAAGGCATCCGCTCTCCAATGACACGGCAAAGTTCATCCTTCACCCTACGTCGCGCATCCGGGTAACAAGCTGCAGCCATAACAATGACACTTATGGCCGCCAATAACTTTTCTGTGCCAGTGCCCAACATAATACTTCCAGAAACGTAGGCGGCGTAGTGTACCATCACAAAGAGCGAGCTCTTCAGCATGACCTTGTTGCAGCTCTTCAAAGTAAAACCAGGGATGTACCTTGTTTCGTATATAAGGCACAGATGAGAAAGAACGCCTACTTTAGAAATGGGAAAGTGTCAACCTATCTTGAACTTCGCCCGTCTGCCGTATGCGTTCTTCACGGCTGTGATACCAGGATCATCGTGTTGCACTGGCGTGATTCCATAGGTCAGTACCATAGCAATGGATGCTACGAGGCTAAACTAGTCACCCTGAACGGCAAGTAGAGCGAACAAAGGAGGTGCACTGTTTGGCCCGAGTATACCCAAGATATGTTGTTTTGTCCGATAGGACCATACGTAGCAACCGTCTTAGTAGGCTGAAGGTGTGAATGAAGCGCTCTGACGGGGAACGTAAGCAGGTCATCAAAATACTTTTATCCTATTAATCTACCCGAGAGTATTTTGCCTGGCAGGTGTGTTCTTCGGTCTGTTGGCCATTGCTACACCTTGCTTTTTCATATTGATTGTTGCTTGATCATGTCCGATGACGATCAATGTCTTATATACTTGCTTGAGTGGGAGCGCGGGTTCATATTACCGTACCCATTCGTCGAGCTTGATCAAAGACCTGAAATGGGCACGAAAGGGTTGTGAGGTGTTTATTTGAGTAGTGTGCCACTTACCATGTTTCGGGAAAGAAAGAAGGCCTGTTCGAGGGCCAGCAGGTAGCGGGAGGCTTGAGGACCGCTGGTGAATATAACAGTGGCAATTACAGAGAAGAATGTCATTGTCAGGATCCAGAGAGACGAGACCTGGGCCTGCGCAGATATGCACATGACCCAAACATGTATCAGATTGGCGAGAGTCACTGTGATACCAGTCGGGAGTCGGCCCGTCCGTTGAACAAGTTACTCCCACGCCCATCAAACTTCGATCACCGTTCTGGGTCGGACGAGCATATGAGCTCTCCAAGCCCAGAAGGACACAGGCCAGACGATGAAGAATTGCATGGTCGTGTTTCGCATCTTAAAATTGATTGCTTCCAGGAAGCATCAGTTATCCTCTGGAAAATTTGGGAATCCGTCTTTCCGATGTACTTCACGCTTCGTGCATGTACAGACGCGTTGAAGGAAAAAGGTAGTCCGCTTTATAGGGAGCTCAAAGCATGCCATAGCAGAAAGGAGTATGATACTATCCGGAATTGGGGTGCGTTGCGGGTTAATGATGTGTTTAATCACTATACTCATTCTACATAGCCTTTCGGTGCATACCCTGCAACGCCCAACCCCCACGATTAGAAGACACATTATCCGCTTTCCTGGTTACTATCAAACCCAACATCACTCTTCTAGTCAAAGGAGAACTTAATTTTTCCAACTGGACGCCGCCTGAATCTCTAACATCCCGTTTGGACGACCGAACTATATCCCATCTAATGAACCTCCGACTTCCCTGTTTGCGTGAAAATCCAAACGTACTCTTACATGATCTTGGTTATTTTGCCCGCGAACCCGACCTACAAAAAAGGGTTCATAACGTGTTTATGCCGAAAACTCCAAGCCACACCATCCTCGTTAACACTTCAGGCTCAGGAAAAACGCGCTTATTGTTAGAGGGGCTTTGCCAAAACTGGGGCCTATATTTCACCTCGTCCGTTGATTCGAGCCATCTCGGATCTCACGACATTGAGCAAACGATCCAGACTACAATACCCAACGATCCCGGCTTCTGCGCTACTCTTCCATCACCGACAAAGCCAGATTATCAATCAAAACTCGCACATAACGAAAAACTCGCAGGGCGGGTATTCAAACGCGTGTTTCTGGCACGTCTTTTGATCTTTGACCTATTTATAGCCACCATGCACAAAGTTCGGGTTGGGAATTCGAATTTGCCAATGGATGAGTTCAAGCGAAGATGGCTTCTGCTCCAGATACAACCATCCATCTTGCCTGCCTCATTTGACGTGTTTGCCAACCTGACCCACATACTTTTGGCACACTCTGACGTCTCTGTGGATATGAAGA
Source organism: Amanita phalloides (assembly GCA_032173475.1). Classification (NCBI taxonomy): domain Eukaryota; kingdom Fungi; phylum Basidiomycota; class Agaricomycetes; order Agaricales; family Amanitaceae; genus Amanita; species Amanita phalloides. The sequence continues at coordinate 381,610 of JAENRT010000003.1, read as the reverse complement.
TTAGAGAGATGCTCGGTTGCATCAGGAATGCGCTTTCACCGAGCTGTGGGTCATCCACACCCACACCTACGTCGGGAAGAATGCCGTTATACTGTATCATCGATGAAGCTCAGTTCGCTGCAACAAAACACACTTCAGCCTTCCGTTCGTCTCATCCAAACGACGCAATTCCTCGTCCTGTTCTGCGCCCGCTCATTCAGACAATTTCGGCTCTCACGGTTGGCCAGCGTGTCTTTCTCATCATTGCAGGTACAGGTCTCTCCCAATCAACCGTGGATGCGACAGTAGCATCGGCCGTCATGAAAGAATCGCGCTACCGATGGTGCTCGGATATAGGTTCATTTGGCGGGTGGTGCGGAATGTCCACGTGGGTGAGGCGGTTCGTGCCTGATTGGGTGTTTAACGGATCCAGAGGAGAGAGACTGAAAGAGCGCATGGGATATTGGTTAAATGGAAGGTATAAATCCAGTCCCTGCTCATTCATTTTCCCGTCCATGACACCGAATTGATGGTGATTCTTTCTTTTCCCCCTTTTTGCCCTCTTCGTTGGCGTCCACGGACGCTGGGTCACGCAGACACAGATTTGCAGCCGGATATGTCACTGAGTTGCTTGCTCATGGGTTTCGACAACCGCATCGACTTCTCAATGCGTATATTCAGCAGTTCACGGGCTTTGACCCTACCGATGGCCATACAGCCATCCTGGAGGAGGAGGAGGAGGAGAGTTTGGAGAGCCTTTCACTTGAGACGAGGTATAAGCTTGATTTTTCCGAACTGGCCAATAGTAAGTCCGAGTATCTGATAGACAGCCAAGTATCAATGAATTACGTCCAGATTATGACATGATGTCGACTATTCGTCACTTGATTAGCCATTATATCATGCGCTCCGTCCTGCCAGGTCCTCTTGGTAAAGATGAAGCCTTATACGTCGAATATGGCTTTGCACGTTTCAAATGTTCTGACGGTGAATCGAGCTGGAGCTCGAAATCGAAAACTAGACAGGTGTCAACGTTTGCGGCCCTGGACGAACCCCTTGTGCTCATTGCTGCTCATCGCTGGATCGAAGACTCGGAGAAATACACGACTAACTATAAATATCTCACAAGACATATCACTACCCACTGTCCATCGTCAACTTCTCCATCTAACGGATTCGAAAATTTCATCGTACACTGCATCGATCTAGTATTTGCTAAAAATTCACCGAAAATAATGGATTTTTTCACTTTTCATGGTCCGGCGCCACCATGGGCAAAATTGCAAGCTGAACTGGTTTCCATATATATTCTCCCCGAGTCTTCAGTCGTTGGAACTGTTACGGGCATTGAACACGCTGCAGTGAAGCACGCCCATTTTGCAGGACCCTCCGCGTCGATCGGAACGGATGCCAAGACGCCGAATAGTACCCTAGAATGGCTAGCACATGGTTCGCGAGTCCCATTCTGCTTTCCCTGCAGAGCAATGGGCCCGGATATCATCTTTGTGCTGCGACTCTCAAACGACAAACTCTTATGGGTCGCTTTGCAAGCCAAACTATGCTTCAGCCGAATCGACAGAGAGCGGGTCAAAAAAGCAGTACGGAGCGTGACGCCGAAAAATTTCTTCCTCGACAAGGTGCGGCCCCAGCTTCCGAGCCCGTAACGCTAACCGGTGCGCATTTTAGGATGGAAACCCATTCTCTCCTCGTTCTCATCCGAATCTTGTCCAGGACACGCTTTCACGGCTAGAAGCTCTCCCAAACAGGTGCGAGGGCGCGGGGAAGTACAGCCTCCTACGCGCCGTCGTCTCTTTTCCCGCGCGTGCCGACCTGGGGCGATGTATTAATAAAACGGACGCGGATGCGATAACGGATTTGGAAGACGCGCAAGATGGGCACCCGATTGCCATTCTGAACATGCACCTAGTTAAGGAGGTCACGAAAGGTATATCGCCCGTGAATTTCCTGGACAGTTTGGAGCGTGGGAAGAGTGGGAAGAGCGGGAAGAGCGGGAAGAGACTGGTTACTTTGAAGAGGAAACCGAGTTCCTCTGCTATTGGAAGCGGGGCAAAGCCACGCAAGAGGCGGAAGATCAACTTAAATTAACGTATTGTTGCACAACCGCCGTGTACTTTTGACCATTGTTTGCATGTATTGCAAACACCAGGAACTTGGAGCACAAAATTCGCTATATATACAGCCGGAACAACCATGTGATAAGCATATTCTAAGATGAAATGGTAAATAAAAAAAATGTAAATCGACACCGCCGTCAAAATCCAGCTCTTCTCCTCGCGCGCCTGTTCTCCGCATTCCTTATCTTCTCCGCCATCGCCTTTTCACACTCTGAAAAGTCCTGGCGAGTATTCAACTTTGACCACGCTTCCTCCTGCGTCTTCCGGTCCTGCTGGTGAAAAGCCTTGCATGATTTGTAATGCCGGGTCAGATTCGACGGCCGGGCCTGCAACGAGCCGCAAAACTCGCATTCCCTGATCAGAATACCAAGATGACCAGAAAAGTGGCGCGTGTAATTGGCCCACTTGGTCTGCTGTAGACAACGCTGGCCCTTCTCGTCGACCCAATGACACACGATCAATTCGTCATTCGGGCACTCGGGAAGGTGGCTGTGCTCCTGCAACGCACGCTTGACAGACCATGCACCGTTGCGAAGGATACTGATCATCTTGTTGCACCCATCTATCTGGCAGCGAAACGTTTCTCGGATACCTACGGGTTGACGCACTTCGACAGGTCCGTCCGAGTTGGGAGATGTTGATTGGGATTGTTTGCGTCTTTTGGAAGGTCGGCTGGTGGCATCTTCTGTAGTATTGGCGGCGCCATCCGCAAAGGTAGTATCAGAGAGATGCGATCCCGTCTGAACTTGGCCATGAGACGTAGATGGGATGAACGGCGGGTTCTGTAAACTTTCGAACGAGGATAATGGTTGGGGAGTTTGATTAACAATGTTATGTTGCCTGAAATAAGCAGTCTAAGCAACTGCTCGGTGATTATAAAACTGGTACTTACATGGGTAGAGAAGAGGCTTGCGTATGAATCTGGGTTAAACCTTCTGTCCCCCGGTATTGGGGATTGAAACTGGAAGGATCCATCCAATTCTGGTGAACCATAGGCGTGTTTCCACCAGCCATAGACATCATCGAGGCTGACGCAGCTTGCTGCATAGACATTTGTGGCTGTGGCTGCGCATTGCTGAAACTGGGACCAGTAAAACCAAACTGGTTGCTAGACGTCACGGGCTGCTGAACCTGTCGTGTCGCCATGCCTTGAGAATACAACAGACTCAACATTCTTCGCATGTTAGCCGCTTGAGCGTTCATGAATGCCTGGTTATTGAACGGCGGTACGGTTGATGAGTTGCGTGGTACAGGAAATGGTAGAGCGCGGAAAGTCCCTGATGCGGGGAATGCTTGTGGTGGATAATTACCAGCCATTTGACCCGCCATAGGTTGGTCATTGAGAGTCTGGCCCCTCAAACTCCCGTTCATGTTGGCAGAGGGACCATAAAAGCCAGGAGGCACCAAAGAAGGTGACCAGGCGTTGGGCGCTTGTGGCATCGCATTAGCGATGTATGCTTGTTGGGCATATACGTTGGTCTGTGGAAATCCAGCCGGGATCATGGGATTAGAAGCAGCAGGCATTCCAGCCGGATGCCACTGTGCTGGAAACGCGTTAGATTGCATACCGGTGTTCTGCGCGATTGGCATCTCAGGAGCAGCTGTGTATGGGCTTGCATTGTACGAAAAAGGCCTTTGCCCTGAGAATTGGTTTCGTGGTGCCTTGGCCTTACGCGCTTGCTTCGTATATGGCTTGGCAGCGAAAACGTTGGTTCCAGGCGAAGCCCGAATCGTCGCAGCAACCGCTCGAGCAGCGATTTGATCAAGCAACTCGAGTGAGACGCCCGATGAATTTTCATTGGGTGGAACGGTGGTCCTGGTGCTGGTGGTGTTATGCTGAGCCGAGAGAGGCGTAGGCTGCGCTTCTTCCTTCGCTGGCGGAGATGCTTCTGGAGCGTCGTCTCTAACAATAAGGCTTCGCTTTCGTTTCCTGGTAATGTTGATAAGTCGACTCCCAGGTATCGGCGAAAGATCAAAGGATGTCGAAGTGGTGGCATCCGTGACTTTTACAAACGGGGAAGTCGTGTCGGGCGTGTTTGCATTGAAAGACGGGACTGAACGCGATAGGATATCGATATCTTCTGCGCGCACCGGAAATAAGCCGGAAGGGAGAGAAGCCACTGGTGCATGATAAACAGACGCGTCCTGCCGCGCTGTTTCGACATGTTGCACTTCGTCGTCAGGTAAATTGTCTGCAAATTTGGTTTGTACCGCGCCCAGGGCTTCAAGAGGGTTGACAGTCTCTAAAACAGGCGTGAACAACGGAGAAGCAGGGTCAGACGCATTTGACGCGCCCAGGGTGGCACTACCAGATGTTGCAGGAGACGCAGGGGCAGGGACAAGAGGAGCAGGAGGCAAGGTCGACGTCAATTTATCCAACGACGGGTCGAAACTCCAAGCCTGGATCTCGGGCTGAGCCACATCGTAGACTTCAGGAAGCAAAGCTAGCTCAGAAACGGGCGTGAATAACTGAGAGGTAGGTGAAGAGCAGGACCCTGACGCCAGTGAGGTGGCATCACCATGGACAGAAGCAGACGCGCCGAGGGGGCCAACAGGAAGAGGACGCGAAGTCGGCGTAGCCTTATCGGAAGAGGGTTCGAAGAGCAAAGCCTTGATCGCGGGGTTACAGTCATCAAAGTCGGTGTCGAAATTCATGCTATAGAACCCACTGGTGGTTGGCCGGAAGGTGGTGTGAGTATGATCTGAACAAGCAATAATTGCAAATGACTTACGGTTGGTGGGCAAATTCGTCTCCATTGATATTATGGGTGAAGTACGTCGGGCTTCCGGATGCAACAGTTTAGAAAAGAGGGGCACTGACAAAAAATGTGGGAATTGGCTTACAGAAAAGGATGGAGATCGCCTTCGTGTATGGGATCAAGCATATCAAATAATGCGGTGGACAAGCTCATAGCGGGAGGCAAGTAAGCTAAATAATCGAGGATGGAGTAGAGCAGAAAGAGAAGTTGGGGAAAGCGGCGATGCGGGATGGCGTGGTATTTAAGCTGGGCAAAGCGCCAACACGTTTCTTCTTCCAAAGCATCCAATACATGTATAACGCTGCTTAAACATCATTGAATACAGCTTCATGTCCACATTCAACACTGACTGCCGAAGAAGGGAATATAGGCCACTGGGACCCTTTAAAGCGCTGGTTGACTTGGTGATAGGACGGCGATTCGCGAACGCAGTCCTAAAAGGCTGCTTGGAATGGCTATGCCCAACTGCTTACCGGAAGCTGATGATCCGGCATGGTGGATGGCCAATCTAATACAGCGGACAATAATAGAAGCCCTAGCCCAGTTTGGATAACCAAAGTGGCTACTGCTCTTTTGAATCAGTTTGCTCGTTTCCGACAGGCTGGAAGGCGTGATCGACACGGGCAAACCGGAGACCCTTGGAAAACGTGTTGTAATATCCGTCCTTGTAGGCTGATTACACAGTGGAACAAATCGTTCGGAAAGCTGGACAAGCCCCTGATCATCCTTTAATCTCAGATATGCATGAGGATACTTTCGTTAGCAATGGGCATACCTTTTCGTTGGGGACGACACGCATTTGGCTAACTATGCAACACGGCAAGCAGATAGGCCCCTGACAGCTAAGTTGTCAAAGTCCAATAATATTCCATCAAAATGGACATACCCGTTTGGAAGGACAGAAAATGCATCAGTTAAGCGTTCCCAGTGGCCAACACCGGATCTGTAAAACTGTGACCTTCAATTCATTTCCGCAGAGGTGTTCTTTTTCTTTGTCCAATACATGCCAAAGGTGTCTTATTATGGCGTAAAGCGCTCGGTATATGCAACGTATACGTATGATGCGTTCAGCGATGCCGGACAGATTTCCGAAAATGGTGTAGCCCCAGAAATGTTCTGATTGCACGTTCCGTATCACGAATGATACGAAAATGCCCCCCGTTCTGTGATTCCGAACCTGAGACTAGTCCCAAGTCACATTTGAAGAAACAGCCTGAGCATGCATTATTTCCCTGGGTGTTGGATAAATCAGAGACAAGATGAGAAGTGGAACTGGAAGTGATGGCTTGTTTGGTCATACGTCATCCTGCCAAAACACCACCATGAGCTCCGAGGCAAATTCCAACTCTCGACAAAAGCCAGACAACCGCTGGATCCCGCTCGAGAGCAACCCAGAGGTAAGTCCGCGTACCGATATCTCCTTGATCAACCACCGATGGTTCCCGCACACTTGAGGTCTTCAATGCCGTAAGGAACCTTGAAACCTGACATGCCCGCAATGATGCTCATCACGGACTGCTTCAGTGGGCAAAAAAGGCTGGACTAGCGACCAAGGTAACGTGTTTCCATGACATATACGGTGTGGATCCAGAGGTGAGACGGTCATGATCACGTTCTTTTCATTGCTGAAATGGCGCGCAGTTACTGGGGCTCGTACCTCAGCCAGTGAATGCGGTCATTCTGCTGTTTCCGATCACTCCAGAAATACAAGCACAGCATGAAGCGGAGGACGAGGCTCTGGCAACCGAGGGTCAACCTGAGGTGGATAAAACAATAATGTGGATGAAGCAGACGGTGGGTGGTTATACGCGCATCTGAGACCCCGATACGCGTTTTTTATTCGACCTGGTAGATCGGTAATGCGTGTGGGACGATGGCTCTCCTGCACGCTCTTGCAAACGTCAGTCGTTAGTCAAACCTTCCCTATTTTCTCATTCTAAGCGATCGGCTTATAGACAAATGTCACCATAACCCCAGAAAGTGCCCTCGCGCAGTTCATTGAGCAGTGCAAAGGTGCATCCATCATCCCCGTTTCTCTTACACCGACTCATAGTCGTTTTCTGCAGATAAAACTCCCCTTGAACGTGCTCATCTTCTGGAAACGACATCTCTATTCGCCAACATCCACGCCGAAATGGCTGGAGGAGGCCAATCTTCTATTCCTACAAACCTAGATACTAATCTACATTTCATATGTTATGTGGCTGCCCCAAGCAGAGCCACAACCCAAACGGCATCTTCCGGTGCCAATTCAACCGAGTCTGGGAAACAAGTCGATTTGTCAGAGGCCACGTTTGGTCAAAGGCTGGTTGAGCTCGATGGCAGGAGGAGAGGTCCGATTGATAGAGGCGAATGTCGCAATTTATTGTGTGTAAGTTGTATCTACCGGGTTTTCTGTGCTTGTCGACTCGTGTATTGATATTGGATGGTCTACAGGATGCGGCGGAGCACGTCAAGTCGACCTACTTTTCGAAGAGCGACGCGATACTTTTTAGTTTGATGGCCCTTGCACCCCCTCAACAAGACTAGATAACGCTTTGTTGTACGATTAATGCCATACATAGGGAAAAAGACAACTTTTACAACACAAAATCTAATAACTAATAATAAGCATTTCGACCTACTCTGTCCTATTCTTCCAATTTCTGTCTCTTCGCCTCTCTACCCGAGAGGAACGCTTCGAATGGTTTACCCGGTACCAAATCCTCCCACACGCACTGTTGTATAGTCTTCTCGACCTTTGAGAACGGTTTGCACACCAACAGATGCCTCGCGATATTATCCGCCCTTGCCTGCCTGCTTCCGCAGAGCGTGCAGGACATACCGAGGCTATGAAAGTGTCTCTCGCACACATGCTTGACCAGGCTCTGCATCTGTAACGTCTTGCCACACATTTCGCCTTGATCGTCGCGCCACTTGCACCGTATCAGCTCGCGCTTGCCAGACCCGTGGAACGCGTGGCCCCGGATGAGGTGGTGGTTAAAGTTGCGTTTGTCGACGCTGGAGAGGGGTGCGTTGCACCCGTCCAGGCGGCAGATGAACGTAGGCCCGGTTTGTACGACTGGTTCGGAGGGGGTCTGGATGCTCGATGTCGAGGCAGAAGCCGAGGCGGTAACAGACGTGGTTGTGGGCGAACCGGTCTCGCATCCCGACCCAGAATTATCCAAAGATGGTGTACCAGAGGACGTGGTCGACACGGACGTCCTCCGTCGTTTTCCACGAGGCACCTTTGTCACAGAGAAAGGTGGTTGGTCTTTGGCGATGAACGGATCGATAGAGCTACCGGGCACATTCGTCGATGTAGACGTTGTGGCATCACTGTAGATGGGCGAAATCAGCCTATTAACACAACCAGCGCGTCGTCACTCACATTTTTTGTCCTTGAGGAGCACACATCTGATTCGCGTGTGACCGGAGATTCGGATACACGATACGGGAAAAAGGCAACACCGTCAAGGGTTGTTGGACTGCGCTCAAGTTTTGTCCGGGAACAGCCCAGCTTTGAGTGTAGTTCGCAGGAGAAGGGACAAACGTAGGCAACCCCGGAACGTTGCTTGCAGGCTGGGCGACCCGCCCTGGGAAACTTTGTGGCACATGAATGCCACCATGCGGAGGCACGTAGAACGGTATGCCGGACGGCTGGATATTCGGAGTCTGAAAATGACCATTGACCAAGCCACCCGCAATGTGATAATTATGATTGGCTGCCGGGGCGTAGTCCCTGTTGACCTGTGTGGGATGGCCCAGTGGCCGCGTTTGCGACTGAAATCGGAGTGGGTTTTGCGACGGCAATGTCATCCTCCGTATACTGCCAGGCGACGTGATAGCCTGGCATGTTCCAAGTGCCATGATCCCTGTCATTGAAATCGCCTTGTTATTTTTCGGTTGAGTGCTAGAGGGGCGATGTGGCGTCTCTCCCAGGATATCGGTGGTTATTGGCTCGACCTTGACGGACTCATGCCGAGGGATATCAGAACCCACTGATGCCACCGAGCTTGAAGGTCTGGGAGGTAGAGTAAAGTTCAAATGGTCTCTTGTAGAGTCGAGTGCGGGAGCGCTATTGGGCCTCGGCTGAATCTTGGGCAGAGTGAGGGTCGAAGGTTGAGATGAGGAACCTGCGCTGTGATCTGCCAGTGGCATGGCGCTAATAGACGCTAAACCCTGCGTCTCCTCTGACGCGGACACACTGGAAGTGTCCACTTGATGGCCTACATCTGTCGTCGACCTCATGGTCAATGTATCTTTCTGGATATCTTGGTGTTTTGTGTCACTGGGACACCAATCCAGGGAGAATCCAGATTGACATTTAGTCTGTCGACCATAGTTAACGGTCGTAATATCACTTGAGAGTAGACAAAATCAACATAGAATCCAAGACTCTAGGCACAACTGACTTACCCCTTCACAGTCGGGCTACAGGGCGGGGAGGGTATGATCTTGCCACACCACAGCTCATCTGCTGAGTCGGTTGATTGAAGCGAAATTTTAGATGGCACATATTCTGTGATCGGATGGCCCAAGTTTGGGGAGGAGCCCTGCATTAGGTGCTAGCGAAGAAAGTGGTACCAAAGTCCACAATATGCGCGACAGGAGGACACTAGACGTGCGATATTTAAGAATGGCCGTGCTTTGTTCAAGTCCGATATACAAGCGCGCGTCCACAGAGCATATCTGTGCCGATACAAAGCGATCATGCCTTTAGGGTTGTAAAGCGTTGGCCATTGCAACCATGATGGTGACTCCGAAATTCATCATTCCTGAAAAAGATAAAAAGAATGATTTCCTCCATTCTTATTGTTAATAAGCGCCGCACCAGTACCTGATTCTCTCTTTACTGAGCGCTAGTCGGCCTGAAGTAGACCAGTGGGATTCAATAATGTCAGTATTTGGTAACAATAACACCGGGTCGTACAAGTAGATGATGATGGTCATCGGCCCGATTTCGATCCTAAGCTGGATTAGGGTAGGTTGCATACTTGACGCCGTAATCAATTTCCATACTTGACCGGGGGTCTAGGCTCGTGGAAACTCGTACAAATACCGCCTCGCGGAAAGTCGTGATGTAATGTTCTTGCTGCCTGTGTCGATATTGTTTCTGTCGACACTGGCCGGGTCACAACTGAAACAATATCTAGTGCAGTGTTGCAATAATTTGACCTGAATGGGTTCAATTGGTTCGGAAGGTCAGTCAGTTTGTTCGGTGGGTCAGTAGTGGCAACTGCCAGGTCCAGTTAAACATATGTAGTTGAGATTGATTCCATCAAGACTAGATCACCACAATGATAAATAATTGACTGTGATCACAAAAAGAAGATGAATGTGAAAGGGAGTTATAGACTGTTGACTGTTGAGGTGAGCGATGGCCGCTGTCATCATCCTCATCACTCGTCCAACACACCAGCTTTTGCGCGGTTGAGCATGAGCGGACGCTGCTGATTCCGATACTGTTTAGGACGGGGCGATGCTGGTGCAAGAGCAGGTCGCCGAGTAGCAAGCTGCACGTTGACCGAGGGCGAGGAAAGGGGACGTACATGTTTGCTAGATGAGTGCCATGCCAGGCACCGGATGAGGCCCGCGCGGTGTGCAAGTACGACGAATACTGCTGCTCTAGGGAGGTCCAGGGCCCAGGTGCTTGCTAGGCAAGGCGGTAAAGTGGGCGAGCATTGAATATTAAATGTCCAAACCAGATGGGGCGCAGACGACGGCGAAGCACATGGCTTAGCTACACAAACGTCAGCACCAAGACGATCTAAACGTCTTGCTATGGATCTCTGCCTCAGTGGATCTGACAGCTACTACAGTGGACCCAAGCTATGCATGGTCAAGTTATGCCACACTTGGATCCATCGAGCGGAAGTGTATGGCTAGATGTCAAGTACGGACCCAACTGACTTCAATTTTCGGCGATAGCGTGATTTGACCCTGACCATCGTAGACCGTATCAATGCAACACTGGGTCCCATATCTGCAGATCCTTACCTTCATTCCGCTTGTAGTGCCAACCTAACCTGGCACCAGGTTCTCCCAATGAAGAATCGAGTATATTGCATGAGAAGTGCTCAATATATATTCCTAGACTACGTATATCAATGTTCCGGTCACTAGCCAAAGATATGCATGTCGCAAGTTTTTCTAGCAACGAGTTGTAGGTTCAGATCGTTCTCTATTTATGCAGCTCAATGTCATGATCAGCATCGTGATATTCTACTCCATACCTTCACAGAAGCCCATTGCACCATAACATCTTTGATGCGTTGTTCGAGAGCTTTGTGGCATTCGAGGCAGGTCAATTGTTCAACAAGCGGTTCCAGCGTCCTTCGAATAGTGCTAGTTGATAAGTCTTCAATGAAAAAAATCGCGTCAATAATCAGGCCTAAAACGGGTCCAAAAGGATCACCTGGACGAGAGTCCCAAACGAGGTAGGCCGAAACTAACGCCCACGTTCGCGTAAGCTTCTTTTGATTCTCAAAGTTGCATTCGTTGGTCGGCGGGTGCGGTGGAGGCTGAACAAGGAGTATGCGCTTCAGCGCCAAGTTTCTGCCAATGTGTAAACACATCAGGCGTCTCAGGTATATGGCCCCCATGCGTTGCGCCATTTCGTCGGTGATCGAAGAAAGTGGGTATGACAGTAGATGGGAAGACGAGTTGATGGCAAGGGCTTCAAGGTCGAATTGTCCTGCTAAGGTATATACGTCGATGGGGTATAAAGGTGCGTAAGATAAAAGGTGGATATACAATGGTGCTCCAGGCTGGATGAATTTATTTGGCCTGATATCATAGAATGGCATCCGTCGCACTGCGGTCACCAATGTCTGCAGCGTCGGTGAATTCTGTGCACAGGACATGTTGTATAACGTATGGAGTATGGTATTCAATGCGGGTGATTCTTCAGGTATGTTGATAACAACGTCGCGAAACCTTGCTTCTGAAAGAGAACCAGATAGAAATGACGAAAATGCTTTTTCGGATGCGGCTTTGATGATTTGCGAGTGTACGTAGAAGTGCACCATATCCGAGGAGGCAAAGCACACATCGCTTTCAAGAGTAGTATGCGCGCCTGGATAAAATGCTGTTGAGATCGAAATGACGGTAGTCTCTCCCGTGATGAATGGCGACTAACATGGCTTGATGATCAGAAAGTCGTACGCAATGAGAAGAATGAACACAGTAAGAAGTACCATACCTTTTGAGTTGGAACTTGACTTTGCGTCAACGGGGATTCGGAGCCTGTTGCCTCCGTGGGCGCATAAAAAGCGACTTGTTCGTTATAATACTGGTAGTATGATGGGTCTGGAGAAACCGGTAACTGCATAGCCCCATACGACATGATACGATTGACGGCCGTGTCTGGATGTGTCCTACTTTTCTGCCGTTAGCAATACCTACTAGTATGCTGGTGATAAGTAGTTAAGTACTAGTTCCAGGAAGATAGAGTCGGAGCTTCAAGTGATTCTATTTATATTTGTAGTCTAACTGAAGTTGTATCTCAATCTATGTTTTTTTTCCTTAACCAGGACTCGAATATATCCATCTCAAAGCGAATCACAAGTATATGTATGTCTAAATTTGTTCAAGAGGTGGGAGGATCCCAACATGCGGATTACTGGCGTTGTGTTGTTGTGGAAGGGAATCACCGCGCCAAGAAGGTCCCTGTTACCCTGACGGACATGCACATGAAGGCTCTGGTTTACCGTAAAAGTGTAAAGACATGATATGTAAAAAAACATCTCAGCCTTACGGGGTTCATACGTTACAAAAAGCGCACGACATTGCTCAATCAGTTAAAATTACTGTTCTGGAAATGATTATCGTCCTCTTAATTGGCTCGCATGACATGCTACCCTGGGGCTTCATAGATGCGGTTCCGCAAGGATAATCGAATCAGGTGCTGCTTACGAGACGCCCCGGCCCGTGCAGTCGCATCTACAGAATTGTCCAGTTCTAATTGCGTCAGTTGTCAGTCATTTGTGCAGCACATGACAAATGTTCGGCAAATTCGTAATTGTCGACAGTGAAAGCTAAACCGATATCGGTTATCGATGATCCCGAGCGCCCGAGGCAATGGATATGTTACCTCGTAGATCAAATATCCTATATACGGTGTCTAGAGTCGCGATGCGGCACGGTTCGCAATTACCGGCTATACAGTAGTATCCCAATATCACAACGGGATCAATGACAAGAATTGTTTGACAAGTATCTCGAGCATTTTGTGTCACGCAAGTCCAATTTCCACAACCTTCGGTCGCAACACCAATCTCCTCGTTGATCTGTAGCTTAAAACGTTGCCCCTCCGTTTGGGCCGATAAGGTTTCTTCTTGCAGAGCTGGAAACGGACAAGGGGTCGTATTTCTGCAGCATAGTAAAGATGATGTCTTGTCGCTCCACGTGGTATTTCTGCAGCATAGTAAAGATGATGTCTTGTCGCTCCACGTGGTATTTCTCACATACGGGATGGATGCCCATACTGGTCATCATGCATCATGCCCGGAGGGGCGGTTGAGAGAAAGACGGGATCATTGATGGGGAACTGTGTGTGTGTGGAGAAAATGAAGCCATTCAGTGCATGCTGAGCCTATTTGTGCTGCATGGTACGCACCCTATAAAAGCACACGCCGAGGGCATGGCAGATCGACGATCATAATACATCCGTTGCTAGCATCGGAGGCGATTCTTCCATCCGACCTCTAATTAGCTAGATTTCCGAGGCATCCGCGTAAACGGTCACATCTTGCTCGGACGTACCCGTGGGTACGTGCAGAAGAACGTAAACGAATGTTCTGCTCAACAGTGCTGCTAGGACGCGTCCGTGGGATTGGCCAGTGCTACGAGGAGATTTGGACCTTGACGCTGAACTATTGAAAGGTCGACACCTACTTAACTCCTTGAACTCCGCTATGCTCATCGCTACTTTGTTATCGCCATGGCGAATCGGCCTTTCTGGTGGCAGTAGCGCAGGTGTTTCTCACCAACACAGCTACATTAAACGACCCTTCAACTTCGGAGGCGGGCGTAGGGGGGAATAAATGGTGCATTTACGCCTTTTCACAGCAACATAATAACACCCGGCCCGTTTCATTGGTTTGTTCTCAAGGTTTCAGGGCCGCAAGAGACGAGGCGCAAGAATGGCAGGGGTCCAAGGTCCCTGAAATACCGGCCACGTGGAACGCAGATAATCGGTCGCACACGATTTGCTTGGCAATTTCGTCGGTTGACGACTCACAAGTGACTCCAGCTCAGCTCAACCGTGGAACTCGATAAGTTTTTTACTGGACAAGACCTACATTGGGTGCCGAAGCATTTACCCGGCTGCTCGGAATATGTTCCGTCCAAATTTATCACTTGAGCCGAGCCGGGTAAGCCTGGTAAGCTAACGTCGGAAGGTGAACCATTCGCTCTCCGAGGACTACAGATCCAGCCACCCGGCCAGGGATTTATAAGACTGTGTTTGTCGCCAAAATGGATCGCTCTGCCATGGCTCACTTTCTCCATCTCACTTCTCTGCTACCGCTTGACGTCTTACGTCTCATCTTTGAATACGCCACTGCCGATGACAAACGCACTGGGGTAGCTCTTGCGACTGTTTCTAAGAGGGTCCAATCCTGGTATGTTCTATACCACCTCGACCGTACTCATCGTCGTTGATATGACCCCCCGCTTTAGGGTGGAACCCATCCTCTACTCTGAAGTTAACCTTCAACGACCCCATACAAAACAATTGTTCTTGCGCACGATAGAATCGTCAAAGACCAAGAAACTTTCGTTCTTCGCTACCAAAGTCAAGACGTTGTGCATTGCGTATGATCCCAATGCAGATGAACGCCAGACAATAAAGATCACCTCTGTCTGTCGCGCCGTCGTCAACCTCACATTCCTATCCATCGGTATCGAACAGAGGCCCAGAATCAATCTTCATCCGTCTTATCGGGCTCATGGTCTCACGGAGGAGGCTGAGGTTCCCGGTTTCAAACCTGGCCTACTGTTTGACTCCTCATTCCCCTTTTCCGGAAAGGCCATGCGCGATCAGACCGTGCTGATCCTTCGAAAACAGAACGCAATGGAGCTCAGAGCAGCTCTTGCGGAGCTCCAGCCTACGCACGTGTCTACGCTGCTGCCCGTTTCAGGCCCTGAAGCATACGCCTCTTTTCCAACGGATAACCCAGATACCTTTTTGGCGGAGTGGTCGAGGCCGGCTTTACCCATCACACTACATCTGCGACTATTCTTACACACCACACATCTATCGATCCAAAACAAATGGGAAGACTGGGTCGCCTGGACGGGATATTTTGATTTTGCCCGTTTGCCCTATCTTACACATCTCTCACTCGATTTGCGAGCCGGATTCTCGGTCCCCAGGTCCAAGTCCACTGGAGCCCACGACACGGTGTTTCCGGTTATGGACACGCACGACGCAGAGCGGGCGTGCATCATCGCTCGTGCAGCGCAGTGCATACTCACGCAGTGTCCCTGGTTGCGCGTATGTGCGCTTCGGCTTGTTTTCGATTCAAATCCGGACCGAACAGCGGCCGCCATACTTGCTCAGATGCCATTATCGAAACATATGACCTCCCGCTCCGCCGTAGTGGCCGCAAAGAGGACGAACCCAGACGTGAAGAAAGAAGATGTGGAGATGGTAGACATTGAAGAGGAGGAGGAGGAGGAGGAAGGGTCTGACGAAAGTGAGGATGAGGAGGACGTGCTTATCGATATGGTGGACCCGAGACTTGTGTTCCTGTGGGATAAGGAACCTTTCCAACATCGTTACTCCCATAGCAAGAAAGAATGCCGAATGTGGAGGAAAGCCGAGGAAGCCGTTGGACGGCAGAGCGTAGGGTTGGGTGAGTTTATGACATTCCGTCTGTTTCGCGCTGGCCCATGATCGTTGAATGGGTGGGAGGGAAGTCTACCACCCTTTCACGGCGAGATTGAAAAACCGGTATGACGAGCCGTCGAATCCGTTGTACCCGATGGCGACGACATCACCTCGTACCCGTTTTCCTATTCTTACACTCCCTTCGTCATACCCCCATTTCGCTTAGCGAATATTGACCAAGCTTCTTTCGACTTTTAGGGCATATTGTGATACCTGTGTAATCCATCGTGGAGCGGAATTGCGCGCCATTCGGCCATGATGATACCCCTTTTCACCATATAAATCACTCTCATTCAGTCTTTTGCTATCATACGGGGACCGTCGGGGACTTATGTACAGCTGACAGGCATTCTTACAAGTGTATATTTATTCTTCTATACCTAATATACTCAACTAGTCACGCACCCCTACCTGTATCAAGCGGCTTGTGTATGTATATAATGCGAACCCAGATTTTCTCGTGTAATGTAACGTAAGTGCATGAGTGAGTTTTGCTGCCGATCTGGAAGGGGGCATCTGTGCTATGCAAGCTCAAGGTCCCGTCCTTCCAGTGGCGTCCAAGAGATTAGCGTTCGCGGTCGCGCACATATCATCGCAACAAAGTTACGTTTAAGGACGAAGGCACAAATCTGTCATCTCCCATTCGCACCCCAAAATTTTGAGCCCGCGTCAGCCGCGGACATGGAGGCAGGCGTTCCTCGGCCATACTGCCAGTTTGGGCCTGTGACAAGTCGTATCATCGTGTCACATACCACGTAACGCCATCTCCTTTCCATCAAAACAGGGAGAGAATGCTTTCAGAAATGTGCTTGAGGTGTCCCAGTGGTAGTTGTCAATTCTCGGAGATCCGCGCAGAAAAAATACAAAGACGTTGAAACGTATGGGCGGGGGGCGCCGATGTGATACAAGTGGCAAACGGGAATTTTAGACATTTCGTGAGAGCAATGGGAGAACGGACCGACCCCATAAAGCGCAAGTGTACAAGATACTCGGGCGAAAGTAGGTTGGAAATTTAGCCGATGTCCAAGAGACTCCATCAATTTCTGCAGGTTTAACAAAGAGCCTCTAGGTGGCTGTGTCACGGGCTTGCTCGGTGACAGTTTACCCGAGCAATCCTGAGCAGTATATATACGAAGAGTTCGAGAGCAGCTTTCGCGGAGCGCAAATGGACAGATTTCCGGCTTTTCGACGCTGCGCATATCTGGAAAAATCAGAAGTTGACATGCAGAATAGTCCTCGGACAAACGGTCAAAAATGCTGTGAGAAATATTAATAAAGGGTCCCTTTGGGTCTCTTGTATTGAATACAACAACGAATGTGGTGCAGTGCGTGTCCCTTGTTGCCGTCATCGAGACAATTAGTCCTCGGATGTGTGCAGCGGCCACACTGAGATTCAGGGGACATTTCTGGGCGTGAAGTATGTAATTTGTGCATTTTCGAGAACTGCATCGCCAAGGCGAAGATATACCGCTTACGAGGGCCACGGCGTTATCCTGCATTACAAAGTGGAAGCGCATTTGAATATTCAAAATTCCGAGGGATGCTCAAGGACTTCGTGCTTTGGACGTTGGATGGGAGCAATGTTTACGTCTTATTTGGCCAACATATTCAAAACAACAAAACTAAACAAAAATGAATTGTCAAGCTCAGCTGCGACTACGGTTGCGCATGTCCTGGCATCACCGGCCACGCTCAAAGTACTCTTATGCCTACGGGTGCAGAGACATGGACAGCAGAGTGCATCGAAATAACTCCAGTTCGACCTCGGGATCTACCGCTGGTGAGCATACGTGGGATCCGTATACAATGAGAGAAAGAGACCAGAGGTATACCGATGCCTCGGACTTTTCTACTGTACGTAGTGCTAGGGAACCTAATCCACGCGAGCGGCGCAACCGACACACGCGCGATCCACCTCGGTCGTCTTCGTACGAAGGCCAATATCGTGGCAATGACTTGCGCTACTCCGCCACAGCCTCGTCATGCGCCGTTTACCCGCCCACACGCGATTATGTCGTTTCTCCAGCTGCCACCTCATCACTCGCCACTTGGCGCGCTCCGCGGATGCTGCCTACCGGCGCCAGCGACACCGACACGGGGCTACGCTCACGACCACGAGATGAACGACAGAGCTCTCCAACACCTGAATACATTAATGCTACTCTCGAATCATCGATAGCATTAGCAGACCCTACGTCAGTACGGAAACTATTGGTACTAGACTTGAATGGCACCCTGGTATTCCGCAGCCCACATAAACGAAGAGATTATAGACCTAGAAGATATCAAAGCTATCAAAAGCAGGGAAATGATATAGAATCGGGAGGTACTAGTTTTCCGCATGAAGAGCCCTTTGATCCATACGCCAATCCGACTATTCAGCGACCTACGCGCCCCGTCCACTTGCGACCATTCCTTCTCTCTTTCAAACGATATATATTGCACCCAGACACGTCCAAATGGCTAGATACCATGATTTGGAGCTCGGCACAGCCGCATAGCGTCCAGGACATGGTTGAACAGTGTTTTGGCGATGAGAAAGACAACTTGGTAGCGATTTGGGCAAGAGATACCTTGGGTCTGAGTGATGAGGACTACAGTAAGTAAACCCTTATGAGCCACCGATACGAATGAGCGACATCTGCTTCTCTTTTTTCCCGCCCCGCCTCAATCACATTTCTGACTTGGGTTTTATTTATAGACCGAAAAACTCAAACGACAAAAGATCTAGCGAAGCCCTGGGCCTCCTTGGCGCTGTCAAAGTCACGATTGGACAACCAAAACAAGCCAGGAACATCTACGCCATCTATCCAGTCACCAGCAACACACTCCGCCTACACTACGATACTCTTGGATGATTCACCTCTCAAGGCGCAATTACAGCCCTGGAATCACGTATGCATCAAGGAATACGTGGCCGAGATGCATGCGGCAGATATACGAGCTGCTCAATTTCTCAAGTTGCCGCAGTTACAGATCACAGAGGAAACCGAAAATCTTATCGATGTGACATTCGCGGGGGAGACGAAACGTACCAGTACCGATAAAGATAACGAGAGTGACGTGGAAGCGGAGGCGATCGTGAACGAAGGTTCTGAGGGGACCGAACAAGGTCAAGCTATGGAGCACATTCCGAGGAAAAGGAAGCGGCCGCATAGGAAGAAGCTAGCCAGACAATTACAGAAGCAGGTGACGTTGAGCATGGCCATGGACAAAAGACAAGAGGGTTGGGTGGGCGAGGACGCGCCAGCGTATCATTGGTGGAAAAAGTTTGACTGTACCTTGCTTGCTGTGGTAGGCGTGCTGGATGCCGTAAAGCGGGAGAGCAATGTTGCAGCGTGGGTCAAGCGGGGCGGGTTGTGGCGAAGCGAGAATGCAGAAGAGTTGGGCATGCCGCGGTCGGCAGGGATATTAAAGCGAGTAAGCGAGGATAGCGCCTCGGCGCAGTGCCTTGGTCCGGCCGAGCTCGAGTCGGGCATAGCGGGCGTCAATGCAAGCGATCAGAAGAGGCCGAAATGGGAGTTGGCTGGAAATAGCAGCGATAAGGTCAAGGCCGAAGATGGATTGGTGAGAAAAGGGCTTTGGTTTGATGATGAATTGACGATGGATTATTGGGTTGCACGAGGTGTTAAGGCGTTGCGCGAGTTGCAGATCGAGATCGATGCATGCATTAGGGTGTCCTAGGTCTTTTTGATGACCGGTCGGATATATGAACGGCGTTTTAGCTCAAATAAGGATGCTCAGATTTGTGGCACATTTGGGTGAAGATCTGCTGGGAACGAAGCCGCGGATCGCGAATGGTTGATATGACTGCATTACGTTCCAAACAGGTGTGTTTTCCCATCTTCTCTCGTCAAACCCTTTCATGGCCAGGATGACATCAGGAAAGAAACGATTTTCCGCTAGCCAACAAAAAAGTCGCGCAGAGTGACATACACCTTGACGAAAGAACTTGTCCTCGCTTGATGCGGTTTCAACGGCCTAACCTCCGCCTCATAAGACGTTCCCAAGTTACGCGACTGGATTCATTCGATACATCCTTTTGACAGGCTTCCTCATGACTCAGAGTTTGTTTTTAGCGCGTGTTGCTATTCCATTATGGATGTAAAAAAAACGCAGGTGCCAAAGGAGAACTGGGGCACTGTCCTAACAAGATAGACTGATGAAATCAGTTAGCCGAGCGTCTGCAATACCGATGTCACGGAGTTATATGGTTCATCGCGTGACGACGTAGAAGAAGTTTTGGTTACAGCATCCCGGAACTGCGGAGACAGCCTGAGAGCGATTTCACATGAATTCTGGGACCGTGTGGTTGTCCTTAAACATCGGTAAATCGGGATTTTCTCAACCCCCAAAGCTATTCTGAGTGGTGTCAAACTCATCCAGGAAGCTCGCGACGTACTGGCGGAAGTCCGAATGGTGGCGAGGGCGTTGCCCGTTAAATAGAGATTGGTCAATGGAATGTGGATGGAGAACCTGAGAACCCGAATCAGTGACAGCCTCACTGGCAGACTTTTCTGGGATGCGCGATATTTGACCTAGAAGGCCCTAATAATGACCGAACTCATGCTCGTGTGGATATTTGCATATATTTACTTTCCAGCCACCACCTCTTCGCCACTGCCATCTTGTGGTATTATATCTGTCCATTCTCCTGCCCGGTTATGCTAAAGTATGATGATGATTATGGCAGCTATGCCATTTCAATCAGATCAGACTTGGCCCGGTGGCCTCCTCACCATTTTCAACCACGCGCGCGCCAATCGTACATCGTTCGAAAGTCGTTACTATGGTCCCTATGACAAACTCCTGAACTATTGTTTCGGAGAGTCCTTCACCTTCTATGTCGCTCCGCAGAACCCTCCTAGGGATGGTAGCATCGATTTTGTCGTCTTCCTGGTCGTATTCGACAGCAACGACAGACCTGTACTGATCGTCGAAGTTAAGGATGACAGCTGGGCTGAGAAAGCCGAATTGCGCTACCGCGCAGATGATCAAATGCGCGGTAGGTATGCGTTGATGCTGGACGATTGTCCTCTCCCTAGTCTTTGGGGCCTCAGCCTTTTCGGCACCTCCGCACGCGTCTATTGTGGTGACAAAACCACATACGAGGTGCAACCTCCTGCCATTGTGCGCCCGGATCATTCGCGCGTTCTTTCGCCAACCTTTTTAGCTGGGGAGTGGGACATGGACATCTTGACGGAGAGCGGATTTACGAAGATGAAAGAAATCCTGGCTGATATCGTAGCTCATGTCGGCGATAATTAGCTCTCAAGATGATTTGTGTCTTGCCTCCTTATACACGAGTTGGAGTGCAATATGCTGCGAGCTGCGAGGTTCGGCCGCCGCTTAGTCATATCATACCTATTCCTGTATCTTATGTTTCAGGGGAGGAGTCTGGGAGTGTGAGTTGGAGTTGGTTGGTCCTGACGTTAAATAGGAATTCGCCACACCCTCATCGATTCATCGATCATCATCTACCCATTAACGCTGGCTCTTGTTGACGCTTAAAATCGATGAAAAACACCGGAATTGCGCATTGGACTACAAACAGCGCCCGCCGCCGCTGTCGAAGGCGAAATGGAGTCGCCGTGGAAAATGGTACTGGGATATCGGTGTTGGGAGTCTTGGTGGCTGGCCTGATGCTCGCCTCGCAGGTCGCTCGAGCCCAGAACTTGACTGAGACGCAGCTTGCGTTGGTGAGTGCAGACCTAGCAGATACCGCAAAATCGAGGTCAGTTTCGCGTCCCTGACTGTGCCCACCTTAATTACATAAAAGCTTCGCTACAGCTGGGAACTTGGCACGCGAGCACAAGCAATCCTATCACTTAACGCCACTGGGTTCTCAGTTTACTCACCAACCACGC
The DNA here is from genome assembly GCA_032173475.1 of Amanita phalloides. Classification (NCBI taxonomy): domain Eukaryota; kingdom Fungi; phylum Basidiomycota; class Agaricomycetes; order Agaricales; family Amanitaceae; genus Amanita; species Amanita phalloides. The sequence goes on along the minus strand of JAENRT010000003.1, from coordinate 359,994 downwards.
TCCCGCCTCCGACATTGACAGATGCGTTCGGCGCTGCAAACGCCAGCGGACTTGGCCCCTTTTTCGATATAGCGAGAACGACTGTGTTGGACCGTGGCGCGTCGAATGGAAATATCACTGGCCCCCAACCGCTCATGCAAGATGGCAGTGCCGCGGACCCGGCGAGCATTGGGTTTGCTGTGCTTTTGGCGAATTGGACAGGCCAGGATGGCGGGCAGATCGATTATGGGGGCGCTGCGAAGGATCAGCTGGACTTTTTGCTGCGAGTTGTGCCCCGAACTGCGGACGGCGCCATATCTCATCGTGTTTCAGAAGTGCAGTTATGGTGTGTATCTGCCACTGTACTGCATTTTTTTTGCACAAGCTAACGCTGTACAGGAGCGATTTTGTTTACATGGTACCTCCGTTCCTCGCATATTACGGAGTCATGACCTCAAACTATACACTTGTCCAACAAGCTTACGCTCAAATCAAACTATATCGAAATTACTTGCGTGATCCGTATGCAAACGGCCTTTGGAAACATGTGTTGCTGGGATCCTCTGGCATTGACGAGGGTCATTGGTCTACTGGTTCGTACGAGAAATGTACTTCGAATTACTTGACTTACGATACGTTAAAGGCAATGCATGGGCCGCGGCTGGTATGCTCCGCGTCCTTGCCACCGTCAAAAGTTCCCAGTATGCTACGTCATTGCAATCTGAACAAATCGACCTAGCTGATTGGGTGATCGAAATCCAAAATGCCATGTACTCTTATCTCGTGAGTAATGCCTGCATACTTCAACCTACGAAAGTGACAAACCCTTTTTGGAAAGGACTCGACATATATATTTGGAAATTATCCGAATCAACACATATCTCATCCCAACTTCTACGATGCAGCCTCCACAGCGATGCTCACTAGCACTGTTTATCGGTTATCCCTCTTATGGGGGTACCACAAACATCTACCCATCGCGGAGCGCTCCCGTCAGGCTCTCTTCTCTCAAAATTCATCTCTCAGCTCAACATCCGACTCAACATCCGACTCAAACTCTTCCTTCTTCACCGCACTATCCGACATGAATCACTTTACGCCTGATGGGTATCTCAGACCTGTTGTCGACCCACGCTCGTTTGGCACCGAGGGGAATGTGAGCGCCGAAGGCCAGGCGTTTGTAATTGAGCTGCATTCCGCATGGAGAGATTGGGTTGCGGCTGGTGACCAAGGCGCAAATGGAGCATCTATGACAATGTCCATGAATTCTGTCATTCCTGCTTCTTGTGTGGGGGCGGGTTTGGGGGTTTGGCTGTTAATTTAAACGTCTTTTCCGGGACATTTGATATATGGATATTCGGATATACATCATGTAATTTTAATTACTTCATTTATTATCAAAGGCTCGTCGTATACTTTTCGTCGCCTTTCGGCCGCTGTGCACACATACTGGGAATGCGACTATGTATATGAATTGTTTCTTACCTACTGTAAGTCTATATCGCATATTCTCTCGTGGGCTTAAAGAACTGAAGTCATGGTGTCGATGTCGAATTCTGACGAGTACAAGGTGAGGGCCCGGCTCGGAAGCCCCTCACGTTTCGTTAACGAAACTCTAGCATGACAAGACCGATCGTTGTTATCTCCATGTCTCGTGATCCTGATCTGATCTCCATAATCTCCGACGAGTCGGGACAGTTCGCGCTGCAGAACATATCAGATCATGTAGACAATAATGATCTTTCTGATAATAAAATACTCTCCGCAAACACGTTCAGCATTACAGAACAACAACAATATCCAAAGTACAGATATAAATGTAACGAAACTTTGGGGCTGCATCACTGATGTTTCCTCTTGCCTAATTTTAGCCGATAGTGCATCTTAAGCTCCGCAGAGCTCTTCCACACATACTGTCGCACAGCGGCGAGTGTCATATCCAGCGGTAGCAGCACATCGTTGCACAAAATCTCATACGTATCCTCCGCGCGGGATTTATGCTTGTTCATCGAATCCTGCTTATCGTCGAATACAGCCGAAGTGGGGGACGCCTGTGGGGAGTTCGTCCTGGATGCATTAATTTTGTCTAATTTTTCCTGAACCTGAATCAAACAGTCATTTAAGTCCGGACATTGATAACACCGAAGGCGCTCTTACGTGAATCACGAGTTTCCGTACTCTAAGATACCGGCTTGCCGTCAGTTTTGATTGGGCGCTGTGTTAGATGATTAGACATCATACTTGAACATAAACGTCGACATACGTGTTCAACAGCTCTGGCAAAATTTCCATATCTGGGTCCTTGCTCACCCACGGCAACAAGACAAAACTGACTTTGGACACCGGCGGTGCTGTCGGCATCTTGTTCTGCAGTAGGTACGCGGCCAGCCAAAGCGGCATGCACTCCTCCAATGAACGTAGGTCATAACTTGTGGTGCCCACCGTCCCTCGATAGACCGCCAAATGATTCGGGGATGCTTCTTCCGAAATCACGATCACCGTTTGCGAAGGGAGCGCAACGTTGGGCGCTTCGCTCGACGAAGGAGGGGATATAGAACCAGAAAAGACCTGTTGCACCATATTTCTTTCAGAATCTTTGTAAACCGGGTCCTGCGGAAACCATCAAGTCAGCTTGCACACACAACAAACTAACATCCAATACTCACAAATGACTTTCTCCGGGTCTCATTCGTTGTGGACGTCGGCAACACAAGGCTTGAGGTTGTGGTGGGCGGCTTTGTCGTGGTGCTGGTGGTGGTCGGCTTTGTCGTCGTCGTCACAAATGCACCACTCCTCCCTCCACCCACTCTGACCACACTCGTCATCGTCGTCGTCTCTGCAGCCGAAGTCTGCGGCCGTTTGAGCTTGCTAAAACTCTTTAACCGTCCAATGAATTTTGTAGTAGGCGTCACAGGCCTGGACACCCCAAACGGCGTTTGATTGGCTTTCGGGGTGGATAAGGGTGGCTCCGGAAGGGGTCGATGATCAGGGTTGGCCCTTGTCGAACTCCATTTGGAAACTTCGTCAGACGGCGTAGGCGTTTGCGACCCATCACCATTAACTATCGTGGTATTGGTACCGGAAGCAACACGACCCGCCGTCTTTGGACGGCGTGTCAACGACGCGAAATAATCGCCGGCAGAAATGGTCGTGGGCACCTCCGTGCTTAATCTCGTCGCAGAGGGCAGAGTTCGTCCGTTGACGGTACTGCTATTCATTGTTTCAGCTCTGACCCTGGGTCGGATGGGCGTAGGTAGCCAATTCGGAGTGTTGCTTTCTGACCGGATCGGTATGAGGGGAGCTGACAAAGGGACTGCTCGCGTCTCGACAGGAAATGTTGTGTTTGGGGGCAGAGCGAGGATCATATCAGGCGCCCAAGTAACAACGTTGCTACTGAACGTCGGGTGAGTCAACAGAGGTTTTGGATGTCTTCTATGGATTTCTGGAGAGTTTGATTTCCGGCGCGAGTGAGGGCTCCATGTGGGTGACGTTTTCATGTTCGCCCGCGAATGTAACGTTCCATCATGCGTCCCACTACTAGCCGAGTCTGTAGGCGATGAGGTGGCCTGAGCAGATTGCGCCTCCTTCCTGATCCGTTGCTGTTCTCTGATAAATCCGATAAACAAGTTTCTCAGGGCCCATTTCCCAAGGTTCACTGCCCGATCAAACTTCAACATCAGCGCCAATGAACAGGGACAGGAGTGGGAAAGAGAACACTCACCCTTGGATTCCTCCGTAAACCCCTTTTCATTCGCATACCCAATCTCATCCGCATACATCTCCACCTCAAAACATCGCTCGTTTAGGTGGACCACCAACACGCCACCCCTGGCTTCCACCGACGCCCACTTTGGAATGATCGCCTGTCCCTCAATCTTCTCCCGCACAGCCTCCAAAGCTTCCCTCGGACCGCTCTCTCCAGTCGTCCCGACCGCAGAAGGCAGACTCCCCCCACCCCCGCTCCCACTTCCTCCAACAGCACCGGCAGCGCCATCGCACGCAGCAGACCGCCCCGCCATGCTCACCGCAGCAGCCACATCCGCCTCCTTATACCTCCCCAAACACGCACCCCTCGCAATATTCCACACCGCAACCTCTCCCACCGTATCCACCGTCAACACGTGGATCCTATCATTCAGCGGGAGCACACGGACAATCCCCGTATCACCCGCTATCACATAGTCCGGCGATCGGGAAAAGGGGGTCGCATCCGACGCGAGCTCCCGGAGATCGTAGTTGCAGCGGGATGAGAGGGGGTGCGGCGACAAGTGGATGGTGGGCTGGGAAGGTAGAGCTGGTGGTGGTGGGACAAGAGATGGAGGCGGAGAAGGTAGAGATAAGGGAGGGCTCGATGGGGATGTGATGAATTGGGTGGGTAAGCTGTGGGAGTGGGTGTTCGCATTGAAGCGCTGAGAGGGTGAGTTGGGACGCGAGTGCGGATGCGGTGTCGGGTGTAGAGAGTGTGATCGAGGGCGTGGGTGTGGTTGTGTTTCCAAGTCAGGGGGCGTTGGGCTGGATGTTTGTGAGCGCGGTTGGGTGAGCGAAGGGTGGGAAGGATGGTGGTGTGGGATTCGTGAAGATCGGGGAGGTGATTGATGTCTTGCATGATGCTGTTGATGCTGGGGATGGAGATTATGGGGAAGGGGAAAAGGTCCAGGGGGCTGTGGCTGGGGGGAATGATGATGAGGTGTGACTTTGATGTGTGAAAGTGTTCGAGGTATTGACAGAAATGATGCGGCTGAATACAGCGTCGCTACGTCAGCATCGGCGTATCGCCCTCCACGTACCACAGATACTCCACCTCGGCCCAGGTGGTACGGGAACGGATCATTAGGCGAAGTTAGCCGGATAAGGTTGTCGTATGGAATTCCGAAGCGCGTAGTGTCTTGTTCGTGGTCATTTGTGGTGTCGAAGCTGACGCTCTGGTGCACAGGTTGAGGAGTGGGCTCGCTGGCTGCGGGTGCAGTTGAGGGTCGCGTGCCAGGCTGTGATGATGGGAATTCAAGACTTCCGTTGTGTGCGTGGGAAAAGCGAGTCGGGGAGGCGGTAAGAAGGTGATTGAGGAATGGCGACGAGTCTGCACTCGTCGCTTCCTTGTCCTCATGGTGAGCATATAGTGAGGCGGTAGCTCGGGCCGATCTCCGTTGAGGAACATGCCAGCGATTAATGCTGGACACGCCCGAGGCTGTCCAAAGGAGGTTGTCATCCATTGAAACGATCTTATTGATACCCGCGGATGGCGTCTCGCCCGATTCGTTGCACAACAAAATACATTCGCCTTGTGACATGTCGGCACATCCTTCCACGTCGACTTTGCATACAAATCCAGACTTGTCACCGGAATAAAAGACTTCGAGTGAGGGGTGTGCAGAATGTAGCGCCCAAACGGAATCGGCATGGTGTGTGAAAGTGTGCAAACAGCGTTGGGAGGCCAGGGACCAAAGTTTGATTGACGCTTTGGGGAATGACACATGAGAACCTGCGGCTTAGCCTGATATTGTGACTCTCACCATCTGCAGAACCGGTTAAAAGCTTATGCACCGTGAGCATAATAGTGTGATCAGATTAGAAGATAGCTTACGTAGCGAGAATCGTCAGAGATGAGAATAGCTCGAATATTGTCGGTATGTCCGACTAGTTTTCCAGTACGTTTACCGGTCCTGGGGTCCCAGAGTCGGATGACACGTTCCGGCGATCCTGAAGCGATGGTATGACCGAATTGGTCCGTGGCGAGAGCGTAAATGGATGATTTGGAGGCTGTGGAGTCGGGTAGTACAAGGTTTGCAAGTGGTTCAGTTTTGCTAGAGCCGTTTAGGTCCCAAAGTTTGATGCTGCGGTCGAAGGAGCCAGATGCGATCCAGCGTTGTTCCCGGCTGTGAAAATTTGTTAGGTACCTTGTGACCATAAGTAGGAACGGCATACCTGTAGGCTATACAGCGAACATAGTCACCATGAAGACCAATGACAGTCGGTTCGGAAGATGGTAATGTGTGTGGATTCCAAGCCTGCACGGTACCATCTGAAGATGCGGAGACAACTAGAGAATGGTCAGCCAAGTCGAACATGTGGCAAGAGGTACGTGCCTGTCTGGTTGAGGTTGCAAAGGATGAGGTCGTTGACCCAGTCTCCGTGGACTTGGGCGCATTGTCGAAATGAACTAGGCTGTAGAGTAGGTTAGATGTACATAGTAACCATGGGGCATGGTAACTCGCCGTTCCCGGTTTGAACCACGCCAAGTCCGTTTCCCACTGTCGCTCGTAGGGGACGACATTCAGTTCCTTTAACATGTGCCTCCTCCTGATTGCTGCAGAGAGAGGGACGTCTCCAATGACATCGCCGTCGCTCGTCGTGCGCTCGTGACCGTCCGTATCCTCATCCTCGGGCTCGTCTGCCCAGCCTGTTATCACTTCCCATCTACCCCGCACAAACGTAGCCTGTCCGTTCACTATCGCCTTCTTTTTCATCGGCAGGCCCAGGTCCCAGGACATGAGCAGCCCGTCTCTACCACCCGAATAAAGAATTCCCTCAGGTGCCTGCCGGCCCTCAAGGACGGTGCAGGTATCCAAAGCGAGCGAAGCCACGCCCAATCTATGGCGTGGATGGCGTACTCCATCATGAATGTCAAATTGGGCATCACCGAGCTCTTCGGCGCTCTCATCCGCCCGTATGAGTAAAGGCGCAGATCTTCCCAAGTGTGTGGTAGGATGCTGGGGTAGCCTAAGGCGAGGGACTGGGGTTGCTGGTGGTGGTATGAAGTACGAGACGCGCTTTCTAGAGTGAATCATGGCTGGCGGGCGTCACTGGCGTTGAGGAGGCATCCGACCCGAGCTGCGTGCGCGACCTCATCGCGCCGCTCCGGCACGCCGTCCCGTGTTTGCAACCAATTGCTTGGCAAATATGTACAAATACATGCAAATTAAATATGAACAAATAAGCCTGGTCAGCCGCTGACTTTACCCTTTCCAACATCCGCCATGGCCGCCAAAGACAAGTTCAACAAGCTGGCTTTCCTGTCGATGCCAGCGCCGGCGTCGTACGTCGCTGGTCTGGGGAGAGGGTAAGCATTAAGCAATGGACGGGATAACGACTAACTATTTGGTGTTCAGTGCCTCGGGCTTTACGACCCGGTCAGATATTGGTCCTGCTCGAGAAGGGCCATCGGCAGAAGTCATTGCGTGAGTAGTGTGAGTTGCGTTGCCCGCCAGCTGGAACAACTAACATCACATCCTGCTTTTAGTGAGGCCCAAATGAGGCGAGGGGAGGAACCGGACTATGATCCAGACGCGTATCAAGACCCCGAGAACGAGACAGGGCTTTTCGCAGGGACCGTGTACGAGGCAGATGACGAGGAAGCGGATCGTATATATGCGCATGTGGACGAGAATATGGACAAGAGGCGGAAGACGAGAAGGCGAGTGCCTCCACCACATGGCCATCATGACACCTGACCATCTGCAGAGAAGCGCGCGAAGCCGAGGAAGCTGCTAAGCTCCGTGCGGAGCGACCCAAAATTCAACACCAGTTTGCCGACCTCAAACGAGGCTTGGCATCTGTGACCGACGAAGAATGGGAAAATCTACCTGAAGTAGGTAACCTTACCAAACGGCGTAAAGTCAGAGAAACGAGGTTTTTCGTCGTTCCTGACAGTGTCATTGTCGGTGATCGCGATAAAATCGCGTATGAAACCCACTTGAGCGCGGAGCAGCAACGAGACGGGACGGCGACAACGGTGGGCGAAACGACGACAGACTTTGTGGAATTGGGTAACGCTCGTGACAAAGTTCTCTCTTTGAAATTGGACCAGGTAGTTTTCCGTTACCTTCATACATATGTGGGCATTTTTGCTGACCGGTTGTAGGCTTCAAGTTCGGCCTCTGGTCTGTCAACTTCCATAAACCCTAAGGATTACTTGACCGATCTCAACAGCGTCGTCCTCAAAAGCGAAGCTGAGATTGGTGACATTAAGCGGGCCCGTATGCTCTTCGATTCCCTCACCAAGTCCAACCCAAAACATGCCCCTGGATGGATCGCCGCGGCACGCGTCGAGGAACATGCAGCTCGCATGGTCGCCGCGCGCAAGCTCATTATGAAGGGCTGCGAAGAATGTCCAAAGAGCGAAGACGTCTGGTTAGAGGCGGCCCGATTACACGTGCGTATACTCCGGGGCCCGTTTACCCATCACTAACGTATTAAAACAGAACGATAGCGATTCCAAAGTCATCCTCGCCAGCGCCGTCCAACATGTAGGGCAAAGCATCAAAATCTGGCTTCAAGCCGCAAACCTAGAGCACGATGTCGGCGCCAAAAAACGCGTCCTTCGTAAGGCGCTCGAAGTCATTCCTAATTCTGCACGCCTCTGGAAAGTACTTGTCAACCTTGAAACAAATCCCAATGATGCCCGTGTGTTGCTCGATCGCGCCGTCGAACTGATCCCCCATTCTGTCGAACTCTGGCTTGCTCTCGCCCGTTTAGGAAATTCGCAACACGCCAAAGCCGTGCTCAACAAGGCGCGCAAGGCCATCCCGACATCGCATGAGATATGGATCGCAGCTGCTCAGCTGCTTGAGCAGGAAGCCATTGACGACACGGCAGAAGGGAAAGAGCCCAAATCGTCCGATATTGTCGACAAAACGATTGAGATGGGCGTCAGGGAGCTACGGAAACACGGGGTGCTGTTCACTCGCGAGCAGTGGTTGGCGGAAGCCGAGAGGTGCGACGAGGGGGATAAACCAAGGACGTGTGAGGCCATTGTCAAGGCGACGATCGCGATGGAAGTTGAGGAAGAAGACCAGTACGCAACGTGGGCTGGAGAGGTAGAGACGATGGAGAGTAAAGGAAGGATTGCGACGGCTCGTGCAATCCTGGCTTATGCACTCAAGGTCTTTCCGAATCGTGTCAAGTTGTGGGAGAGGGCAGCGTATCTGGAGCAGAATCATGGGACAGGGTGGGTTCTCTCTGCATGGTCATTTGTTATGTTTGGTTTTGAGGAGTTAAGACGTATAGGGAAGCCCGGGAAGAGCTGTTGCAACGTGCCGTGGAGCATTGTCCACAAGCCGAAGTGCTATGGCTCATGTGGGCCAAGAAGAAATGGGAAGATGGAGATGTTCCCGCTTCTCGTGAAGTTCTCGAAAAAGCATTCTTGGCTAACCCGGAGAGCGAAGCCATCTGGTTGGCGGCCGTCAAGCTCGAGGCAGAGAACGGACAGTACGAAGTCGCTCGTGCGTTGCTCACGCGTGCTCGAATGGTTGCTGGAACGGCAAGGGTAAGTGATTTGAAGCATTGCTTGCAGTTGTTTGTTTACGCGTTGCCACATAGATCTGGATGAAGGCCGTTGTGTTCGAGAGACAACAAGGCCACCACGACATCGCCCTCCAAACGCTCGAAGAAGCCATCCCCAAGTTTTCCAAATTCGCCAAACTCTACATGATCCAAGGCCAAATTCACCAAAGCCAAAAAAGATTCTCTCAAGCGCGCGCTGCATACACGGCTGGCCTACGAGCATGTCCGAACGTACCCGTTTTATGGATCCTAGCAAGCAGATTGGAGGAAGAGGACAATAAGAGCATCAAAGCGCGCGCTCTACTCGACAAGGCGCGCCTCCTCATGCCAAACAATGACGAGCTATGGGCCGAGGCCGTCAAAGTTGAAGAACGGTCCGGCGCCGCAGTGCAGGCAAAATCGGTGCTGTCCCGCGCGATGCAGGCGTGCCCGACCTCGGGGCTATTGTGGTCCATGCTCGTGTGGAGCGAGCCCCGTGCGACGCGCAAAGCCCGTGCGACGGACGCGATGACCAAGACGGGCAAGCACCCGCTTGTGATATGTACCGTCGCCCGGCTGTTCTGGCAGGAGCGCAAGATTGAAAAGGCGCGTGAGTGGTTCGACCGCGCGGCCAAGGCGGCGAGTGCGGACGAGTTGGATTCGGGGGATATATGGGCGTGGTGGTACAAGTTTGAAAAGGAGTATGGGACGAGGGTGAGTACCGTCATCTTTGAGGTGATTGGGTCCTGATGGATGTACGTAGGAGCATCAGCAAGCGTTGATTGAAAAGTGTGTTATCGCTGCGCCGCGGCATGGTCATGTGTGGCAAGCAGTGGCGAAGGATCCGAACAATGCTGGAAAGAATGTGAGGGAGGTTCTAGAGCTTGTTGCTACTGTGGTATCGTGATGTTATATCCTTAGTTTGTACCTGTTACATAGTTGCTACTGTGCTGTTATGATGATGTTGTACATCTTGAGCACCTCTAATAGTTTGCCTCCCTGGAAGACATTGAAAATATATTTCTCTGATCAGCTATATTGATTTTGTGGTAATGGTGTGATGTGGCTCCACAACACTGTACATGCATGGCCTATAAAGCAGGTTTGTCATATGCATTCATTCCTCTCATGCCAACCCTTTTCATATGTTATGGACTTATATGTACTTATCATGCACTTACAGCCTGTGGGCCTATGGACACTTGTCCTATTTCTTTACATATGATGTATTGTAGCTATTGAGGGGCACATCCTCCTGGCTAACCTCTGTATGACCCATCCACTGATTTCTAACTCCCTCTCTGTGGGCCCATAACCATTGCCTCCAACTCTCATGTGAGCCTTTGGCATTGGACACCATATAATAGTTGGTCCACAGAAGTTGCTAGCAACTTGTTCACTGTTCTACACTGTGTGACATAGTTGTTGAATTTGACCTTTCCCCAATCCCTTTGAGCCTCCAGGAGTTTAAAATTAAAATCCATCCAGCACAAGTGCATAATCCATTGCCCCCAACATGTGGCTCCATTGTGATGGGTATGTCTTAGAGCCTCTGGGACCTTATACATACTTTCCCATTATAGACCTTCTGCCTTTGTCCCCCCATGATCATAGGCCTTACAGCAAATGTTGTTTACTTGCCATTGAGTCCTTTGTTAAGTCTGTACATTGTACTGAGTAGTATGGTACTCTACCATGCACATTTGGTACAATGGGGTATAAATGAGGAAGAAATCAAAATCAAAATCATGATGCTGAAAATCTTTGTAGTCAATACATATTGGATTGCAGTATTGTAAATTGAAAAACTATTGGATTGTTGTGTTAATACAACAGTTTCTCATGCCTGTGTACTTTTTCCTACAATATGAAAAACCTGAGTCACAAGACTGAAATTTGTGTGTTTTAATTGTTAGACTGGATCATGAAAATAACTTTTTAAATACTCTCTTCACTTTTCCAGCTGTCTTTCTGTAATGACATTAGTATCAGCCAGTGTTTGGTGGTGATAAATCTGACCTTTTATCACTCTTGTGCAGTTCAGACTGCAATTCATCCAATATACCTGCATACTTAATGGTGCGTGGATGGGCCTCTCCCATGATAGCTTTCATGTCATTTACAGCAGGCTTCAGGAGCATTTCAGCCTTGTTCAGCTGCCCATTCTGCTTATAGAAGAAACCCAAGTTACAAGTGCTCATCAGGTAGTCAGGATTTCTCTCCCCAAGTCTCTGTTTGTAGCCCTCCATAGCTTGCACCAACAATTTCTCAGCATCATCCCACTTTTGTTGACTGTGATATAGCACAGCAAGATTGTTCATGACTTTAAGTGTATCAGGGTGGTCACTGCCTAATTCCCTGTTTCTGACTTCCATGACATGTAGCTGTATTTCCTCTGCTTTCTGCAACTCTTCTAGACCTTGATATGTTCCTGCTAGATTACTCATGGCCACCAAGGTATCAAGATGTTCAGGTCCAAGTTGTTCCCTTGAGCCTTCCACTACTTTCAACTGTAGCTCCTCTGCTTTCTTCCACTTTTTTTGAATTTGGTATGTTAATGATAGGTTGTTCATGCTTGAATGGGTCTCTGGATGTTCAGCTCCAAATGCCTGCATATAGCCCTCCATCACTTGTAATTGCAGATCCTCTGCTTTATCTAACTCTTCCTGATCCTGGTATAATAGTGCCAAGTTGCTCATATTCAAAAGAGTGTCTGTGTGAGCAACTCCATGAATTTCCTTCTGGCTCTCTACAACATGCAACAAAAGTGTTGCTGCTGCCTTCCAGTTCCCTTGTTTCCTGTATATTGTAGCCAAGTTTCCCATGAAGGTAAGAGTGTCTGGGTGTTTGTCACCAAAAACCTCTTTTGCAAGCTCAGTTGCTTGTAGCTGGAGGTCCCCTGCCTTTTTCCAGCTCCCCTGTTGCTTATAATTCATTGCCAAGTGGCTTATGCTAAAAATTGTGCTTGGATGATTGAGCCCAAGTTCAGTTTTCCATATCTCCATAACTTGTAAATGCAAATCCTGTGCTTTCTTCTCTTTTCCCTGCCTTTCATATGTCAATGCCAGGTTACTGAGGCTTATAAGTGTTTTTGGATGAGTTGCTCCCATATTCTCTTTGCATACTTCCAACACTTCCAACTGCAGCTCCTCTGCTCTGACAAAGTTTCCTTGCTTGTAGTAATTAAGTGCCAAATTGCTCATACTTATAAGGGTGTATTCATGTTTGACTCCAAACATGTTCTTCTGAAATGCTATCACTTGTAAAAACATTTCCTCTGCTTTCTTCCAATAACCTCTGTCCTGAAATAACAATGCCAAATTATTCATGGTTATCAAAATAGATGGACTTTGGAGATCATTGCTGACTTCCAGAATATGTAGGTATAGCACCTCTGCCTCTTTCCAATTTCCTCTTGTATGATGTAGTGCTGCCAAATTCTGCATGCTGTTCAAAGTATCAGGATGAATTGCTCCAAGTTTCTGCTTGAGGTCCTCCATCACTTGGGAGCACAGAGCTTGAGCTTTCTCCCAAGCACCCATATTCTGATATATTGATGCTAAGTCATTCATTCTCCCTAAGGTTGATCGGTGGCCAACCCCAAACTTCTCTTTGTAGAGGTCAACCACTTGTAGCTGTAGCTCTTCTGCCTTTCTCCACCTCCCTTGGTGGACATATGTGGATGCCAAGTCATTCATGGCTGACATGGTATATTCATGTTGTGTGCCATATTTGTTTTCACAAAAGTCAAGTACTTTTAGCTGCAACCCTTCAGCCTTATCCCAATTCCCTTGGCCCCAATATGCTCTTGCCAAGTGACCCATACTCAGGATGGTCTTTATGTGTTCACTGCCATATTTCTTCTCCACAATTTTCAACACTATCATGTCCTGCCTCTCTGCCTCACTCCATTTCCCCCTTTTTCCATATATGGATGACAGCAAAGTTGCACTGGAAAGAGAATCTGGATCATCCAGTCCTGCATCCTTTCTCTTTGATACCACTTTCTCCAGTAACTTCTCAGCTATTTCTAATTCTCCAATCCTCTCATACATGAATCCAATGCTTTCAAGTTCATCATCATAGTAATTCTCATCTTGTTTCAGCTTTGCAGAATGTATTTGACATGCTTTTACATGTGGAACAAGCATGCTTATGAATGCATAATCGTCATTATAACTGTCAATTTCAATTGCACAAGTCAGTATTGCCCTTGCATTAATGCAATAGGCAATCTGATTTATGTCAGACTGGCTGTCTCTGCTCCACTTATGTACTAGAGGATGGATAGAGTACAAGTCTTTATGACATTTGATTAAGGAATATGAGAGCAACACTTGGATTCCAGCCTGGAATTGTAGCTTATCCCAACAACCTGACTTGTTCAAATAAAGTAGCCTCTTATCCAGAAGAGAGACAATCAATGGCAAACCCTTCTTTTCTTCCAATGATATGTTATTTTTGGCATAATGCTGCGCAGCAATGTGAAATATCTCATGAGAGATGCTGTCATTGTGGAAGAATGCAAAAACCCTGTGTAGCATAAGAGCACTTTGTGCTGCTGCTTGTAGTGGATTGTGATCACTTGCAGCTTGTGCCTCAATGGCTTTGATAGAAATATCCCATGTACTATAAGCAGAATGATTATAACTAGAAGCACCTTTGAAATCTGATCCTGACAAGAGTTGGACCTGTTGATGATTGAACAACTCCAGATATTCATATGGATCACATTGAGAGGCCTGCATATATGCCCCAGCCTGGTCAATGGCCAAGGGAAGGCAACCAAGAGCTAGGACAATTCTTTTGGAAATTTCCTTGTTAGCAGGCACAAGATTACCACATTTCATGAGCAAGGAAGTGGCATCATCTTCATCCATTAAAGCCACCTCAAGAGTATTTTCAAATGAAGTGATTCTTCCTAATTGAGGGTTCCTGCTTGTCATCAAGATATTTCCTCTTTTCCCAAAAGGTATAAACTTTTCAACAACTTCATATCCTCCATCAGCATTATCAAAGACCATGAGCCAGTTGGATTTCAAGCCTGAAATCCATTGTAATGCAGATTCTGATGATACTGCAGATTTTTCAGTGCCTGTAGCATTTGCCTTTGCAATCTGTGCAAGGCTTAGAGTAATGGTGCTCTCAGAAGAACAGTCAATCCAGAAAATAGGAAGGAACCTGTAGATATCAGTCTAGACCAGACAAGTGCAAAAAAAACAGTCATACCAGTCTTCAGTTTCTTCTATGAATTTCAAGCATATTTGAGTCTTACCAACCCCACCCATGCCATAAAGAAGAAAAGATCTCCGGATCAGCATATTGTTGGCATCTGGATGGAATTGATCTTTGAGCTTCTGTATATATGTATCACGACCTATGAAAAGTGCGCTTGGCTGCTTCAATGGAAGCAGAGGAGGTATCTCGTCTTGAACAGAGGTATTTATGACCTACAAATTATGTTAGCATTCCTTATAACCGTAAAAATTTGTACCTCGTAGTTCCCATGAACCTCTATGAATGTGCCACCCGTGATCACGAAATCGTGAGAACCATGAAAGAAACCCATAGGTGTAGTCATAGCGGCAACGATGCAGTCGTAGAAAGAACAACAATGATGATAGTCGATGATCAAGACGCCCTTGTAACCATTGTCACAGATATGTCACAATGGCAAGCGTTATCACGCCACCAAACAATCTTAATGTACTTCAACCAGATGCTCATTGCGTTCCCAACACGTTACACTACAAAAGAGCAACCCCATAATACGAAGCCGTAAATACCTGACGGCGAAGCATGTAATCCAGTGCTCGTTACACCTAAAAAGAGCACAGTTAGTGAGTTCATTACGACCTATATAAGAAGAGCTAACCTTCTACCAACATTTGCGCATGTGAGAGATTTAAGACGATTTGAATGACGATTTCTTGCATCTGTATCATCGTTGATGATCATCTAAATCGGTGCCGATTAGCGCGCTTCTATTCTCGGAGCTAACATCTGCGATGCTGGCAGCCATAGTAATGTTTGGCCACCGAACGTTGTTTCATCAACACGGTGCCCGACCTCGACGCAAAGCGGTCCAATCATTGTTAGGGCTCATATCCGCCAACAATAGCGGGCTTCAAGCCCATCGTGGATTCCAATACCTGGATTGAGAGGACCTAGAGGCAATTCTAACTTACACTGGCATGATGTTGAAAGCCATGAGCATCAAGCCGTCGTCAAGCCAATATGCGACAATCAGCCGGTACCTTCCCTCAAACAAGAATGATACAACATCGACCTCGTCTGCCGTCTGTGACTAGCTTGGGATGATCTAACAGATCTGTGCCATTAACATAATAGACGGCCTATCTTTCCGAATTACTCACCTCCTCATTTAGCGCACCATCCATCATCCGCCACAATCATCTGTGATCCTTGGTTCGTCCATATCATCCAGTTCAGGAGTCATCCCCCGATCCAACCTACGATGCTCAGCAAGAAGAGCGACAAGGTCGACAGAAGGCAGGGCTAGGCATTCCAGTCGTGCTCCGAAGTGGCGCATGACATTTGTACCACTATCCAAAATACTGCGATTCTGGAGCGAAATGCGGAAAAGACGGGGGCGACGATATCGGGAACAAAAATGGAGTAGTCTTCGAAAAAATGAGTAACTCGCCTCCGGGAGTTATACGCACGGTGTGGATCAAGAAAATTTTCGCGTAAAATAAATACGTAAATTACAAAAAAAAATAACTCTTTTTCTGTGTCGAACGGCTTGCAGCCCGCCAAATCACGTACTGTCTGTTTCAGCGACCGTTACTAGACATCCGATGCTGAAGGAGATGGCATACAGTGCCCACTTTTTGCGTCCAGTAGCCCGCCCATGTTGCTTCTCAGAACGATGAGGCAATCCGCGACTATCCTCGCATTTTCAACAAAGGCATCGTATACCTCGTCCTGCCCGATCGTTCCTCGCTCAGCGTCCCCGCTCAATTGCTTCCAATCAAAATCATTGAAATCAACGTCGATGGGGGGAATGACGTTGGTGAGCGGCAAACAAAACTGGTCTAGTCAATCCTATCAGCGGGCTGAGGTCACAATACTTAACCTAGCTCACCATTGTTTCCCGGGCTATCGTCACGGTGGTCGGTCATCCCATACATCGTGGTGCACTCAACAAGTGCCTGCGAACTCCGCCGACCTGTGGGTTGCGCTAGCAAGCCTGACGTGGCCTACTGTAACCTAAACTTTGTCGCTGGCGCCAAGCTTCTTTCAAGTGGCGACCATTACTCACGATGCATGATGGGCCACTCTATCGGATCTGGGAATACGACATTTCCTAATGCGTCTGGGATGTCCCATTGATCATACTGTTCCTAACGACGTGAATCCACGATCACGGACAACCGGATATGTCGTCTGGGAGAACTCGCATCACGATCTCGTCAATTGCAATTTCAAGGCGAGCTGCGACATTGCATTGCTTCGGTGCGCTTAATATAATCATTACTTGGCCTTATGTTCGAAGGAATGTCGATAACACGCTTCGGTTACGTGGTGATTTGGCTGGTGTCGTATACAGCAAAGATGTACGCACGCCCCGGCACTACACGGGCTTCATCGCAGCCTCGTTGCTTGCCATATTTCTTGGATCCAAGCTGCTCATCCTTTGCCCTGCTGTAGACGGTGAAAACACGCATGCCGATGATACCTGCCGTCGAGACAAACAAAGTCGGCAACAATCTGGAGATTGAATAGCAAGTCGACGACAAATCCAAGATCTCCCCAACTTCCGTTCTTTTGTCAAAGTAAGATAGAAACAAACGGAAGATAAAGAAATTTTCGTGCTTTTGGTCAACCGCATAAGCAGTCTAAGCCCGGGGCCCACGGCAAGGGAAGCACGAGGAAAGGAGGCCGTTAGCCTCCCCACCCTCCCCGGGAGACGCACCTTGTTTTATGGGCAAACGAGGCGGGCGACGGGGGTAACGGTGACCTATGTAAAAAAAAGAATATATCAGCCGGCTGAACGAGAAAGCCAACAAGAATTCAAAATTCAAAAAGACCCCCCCTCCCACGCCAGCCTCCAGAGGAGGTTGGCCTACTTTCTCTCCGACGCCGAGACAAGCTCATTCCAAATCCTGTCCGAAGTCTCTTTTGCCCATTTGTCGCTGATGAATTTGAGAGAGGGAGGAAAGACCTCTTCGAAATGCTCAGGTGTCCAGTGACACATCATTGACTCTTTGAGAGCAAGGCGGTACTTCTCGCTTTCCTCTTTGAACGCGACGAGACAAGCCGCTTCATAAAGGCTTATCAACTCCGCCAAGCGTTGAGCGGCAGCGGCGCGAGACCTTCGGGTAATCGGGTTAGCTGATTCCACCAACCGCGCCACCTTTTTCAGCGTCGACCGACGGATGACCTTCATTTTCCGTCTGACCTCGCAGAGCTTTCGGACAGCCTTCTGGACTGGCGACTCGGCAACCGGCATGAAGGCGGCGAATTCAGGGGGATATGGATTTTGGGTGGAATGTGAAGTGAATAGGGCTTGACGACCAGCGTCGATGGCAGCAATGCATGATGTGATGGCGTGCATGATGTAGTGGATGTGGATAATGCTGAAAAAGGGGTCAAAGGCGCAAGTAGATTTATGTAGGCCATTTATTTCGTTGTCGACCGCCCGATCGGTCAGCCACAATTAAAAGTTGGTTTCCCCTGGAGTCGCCTCTGGGAAATCTTCCTTCTCGGTGAGGGTGGGCGTCGTCATCTCACACTAGCATGTCCCAGTGAGGAGAGCATTTAGAAGTGGAGAACGCGGAGGGACACAATGGCGTACAGGCTCCAAAGCTGAATGCACGTGGACTTAGACAACATATTACTCTGCGAAGGCTCAAGCGTGTTTCTTGATTGGGGATGAACGTACGATTAACTGTTTGATGTGGGGGAGGCGGGGTTCTTAACCAATAAAAATCGCATGAACCTGGGCAGTTTAAATTCGAAGACCAACCGTGTACCGTACGCTCATAAACATTTAACGTTTTAACATTCAGATGAAATCGTTTAGTTGCTAATTTTGTATCCGTTACGTTTCCGATAGAGAACATTTAGTTTGCATAGAAAACTGGCATACACGCGCACCGCTCGAACGCAGCCCGCAAGTTTGATCGATAGCCTGAGCGCCATATCTTTTTCCGCCGTCTTCATTCGCGTCCTCCATGAACTTCCTATACCATGGTTCGATTCCGAATGTCAGGTACAATATCAGTTGCGTATAATCTGGCCAGTCTTTCAGTCTCGTAATCACAACCAAATTTTCACAATCAGTTAATTAAGCCAGTGTTCAGCATGAGAAGATACTATAGCGTTGGTTTCACGACCCTCTGGCGTTGGGTTAATGAAGTAAGGGCTGAGCGCTGAGCTTTGAGTTCCGGCTCACTTCAAGCTTCGTTGCTGCTTTAAGTATGACTGGGGGGTGCATATGTAGTGAGTCGGGGGTTGTCCGCCGAGGAGAGTTGTTTGGAAACACTGGAGTGGTCGTCTGCATCTTTTCCAGTTCTTTCGGTTGACTCAGCTGTCAATAGCTTTGACGAGATCCATGACACTGGCTTACGACTTGCGTGCAATCATGCTAACGCAATATGAGCATAACTTGCCAATTTGGGCTGATAGCTGACATATCTGGGAAGACTTTAGGCTGAAGCGCTGACAGCTGACATACAACCACCTACATCAAATCACCATTACGATATGGATCCTTCGGACGTGTTCCCAGTTCAAAAATCATATATAAACGATCCATGATGCATGTCTACCGTCCAGTCCTTCAACACCATACCAACAATCATCTACGCGACAATATGTCCTCTACTTCTGCCCTGTTTGCTCCGCTTCGGTTAGGAGATATCACTATCAAGAATAGGATTTCCATGAGCGCGCTTACACGCGACCGTGCTCGGAACACACTACCCAACGAAATCATGCAAGAGTACTATGTTCAGCGTTCCAGCGCTGGACTGATCGTCACCGAAGGAGTGCTGATCACACGCCAGGGGTAAGTGCCCGAGGTGAATGCGGGAATTATAGTAAACCTTACCTTGGTGCAGAACGGAATGGCCAGATGCTCCCGGTATTTGGAGCAACGAGCAAACTAAAGAATGGAACAAGATTACGGATGCAGTCCATGCCGCCGGAGGCCATATCTATGCGCAAGTAAGTTTTTCTTCCCAAAATACATCGTGATATGAGAGTAACTGGCTTCGTTATAGCTTTGGCATGGTAAGTTATGCCCTTGGGTCAGTAGGAAGTTACAACTGACGAAATGTAGTTGGGCGCCTTTCGCATCCGGACGCACCTGAACAAAAATTGGCGGGAGTCGTGAGTATTAATTATAGTCACGCAATATCCTCTGACACCATCGGCATTCACCAGCCTGTATATGCGCCTTCCGCTATCGCGGCGAACGGCGGAAAATTCCGTTTCCTTCCAGGCGCTCCAGGATACGTGACTGTGAGACACATTCCCTCCGCAACACTTGATACAGAAGGCTTATGCAATTCAATAGCCAACAGAGCTACCCGATCCATGGGTCATCATCCAACAATTCAAGCAAGCAGCGATCAACGCCAAGGCAGCCGGTTTTGACGGAGTTGAACGTACGTATAAATGCAAAGCTTAAACTTTTGAGGCTCATAGTATCCATACAGTTCACGGTGCTAATGGTTATCTTGTCCACCAATTCCTTGACAGCACCTCCAACAACCGTACAGATAAATGGGGGGGCAGCGTTCAGAATCGTGCTCGATTTGCCCTTGAGACTCTCAAGGCTCTGAAAGACGTTTTCGGTAATAATGTTGCCATCAAGCTGAGCCCATCTGGTGGATATAACGACATGGGGTATGTCAGGATAATCAATGCTTTACGACCGGAACTGATTTTATGATAGAATGCCTCTGCAAGACACGTTAGACACATTCGGCTACTTCATTACCGAAGCGGATAAATTGGGATTATCTTATATCACGCTCGTGAGATATGTTGAAGCGAGAGATCTTATAGTTGATGGTGCGTATGCAAAGACGAACGCCACCTTCATTGATTGATGAACTCTTCATAGGACGACGCCGTTCAACTGTACACGATGTCGTAGCGTCGTACAGGCACCTGATCCAGAAATCAAAGCTCTTTCTCAATGGGAACATCCCTCCCGAAGAGGGCTCCGAATTGGTGAGATCGGGCAAATCGGACGTTGTATCGTTCGGTTTCAACTACATCACTCACCCGGACCTCGCCAAGCGTATTCAGTATGGCAAGCCCCTTGATAATGCACCTGACTTCCAGCACTTGCAGGGTGCTGGTATGCAGGACTTGCGGATTGGATATACAGATTACCCTGAAGCCGTCTATGTTGACGAGCAGGGAGTAGACGCCAGTGTTGTCGATGTGAAACCCGTAAACCACAAAAGGACGTCATGGTTGAATGGTTTGGGGTTGAAGGTGCGGCGTTTGCGGGCACAGTGAAGAAGGATTGGATGAGCAGCCGGAATGTATACCTACTTTACGATGTGCGATAATAACTTAATTATAATCACAATTATTATTTTTACCTTCGATGACCATGGTTTGCCAATTACACTCTCGGTTTGGGCTTGGTAGGGGATTGTTGCGTTGGCACATAGGCTTCAGATCGTACAGATCATCATTACTAGTTCGTCCTGGGTACGTCATCAATAAGGTGTGCTTTTTCTATGCTAAACTGCTGATCGATTAGTACATGTACGAGGTGATTAGTAGGTATCGTGTTACGTTCTTATAGTCAGATTGCACCGCGCTATTTTCAGTATTTACTCTGTAATTACCTTGCTTGCAAGGTCTCTTCCACCCCCTTAATTCGTGGGAACGATCCCCATCAGTGTTGCCTATCTTATCTCTACGTCGTGTTCCCACAATGCCCACTACGTTGTCACGCTTTGCAACCGTTCGTAAAATCACACCCCTCCGGTTCTTGCTCATCATTCTCTCAATCTATGCACATGTTCGCTCTCGTTATATCATGTTCCCCACTGTGACCACCATGCCTGATACCGAGTAGTCGGTGTGGAAATGGATCACAGATCACGCAGTGCAATGGTTCACAAACCCACATCCGCCTGGTTATTGCTCTTCATTCTTTGAGTCTGCGCACATGCAACTGTTCGTAAACCCTCACCCCTCTGGTTCTCGCTCATCATTCTCTCAGTCTGCACACATGTTCGTTCTTGTTATATCATGTTCCCAACTGTGACCATAACGCCTGTTACCGAGCAGTTGGGGAATGGATGGCACAGGTCACGCAGTGCAACGGTTCACAAACCCACACCCGCCTGCTTCTCTCTCTTCATTCTCTGAGTCTGCGCACATGAAATTGCTCCATGTTTGTAACAACGTGTGATGATGATTATTTTCGCTCGGCAAGGTATCCCAGCGGAGGCATGCTCGAGCCTGCCACTGTGGACTGGAACCGGATATGGTGACATGGATACCTAGCTAGAGTATGAGTAATCCGAGCGACCGCAACAGTCCGGATTGACGCGTTCGTTCTCCCTGTTTCAATCTTCCCCTCCTGCTCAAGCGCTCAACTAAAGTGATCATGGCCGCTGCCCTGCCAATAACTTTCACGATGATATAGTACTCATATTGAAACTCGGATCCACTGGCGTTACAAAATGGAGTATACGCTCATATAACTGCAGTCATCCCAGCAGTGCACCCGGTGGATTTAATCGCATTTGCATCTGGAATACCGGAATCAACCATACCCGAGAGCACTGACAAATGTACGTACTCGTCACCACAGTGGCACGACCCATCGACGTTTCGTGCGCAACCGCAAGCGTAGGAGACGGGGACATCGACGTTCTAAACAGTTGGTGAGCATAAATCATGGCAGATAGCACAGGGACTAACAGAGTGCATGATGATTCGATTGGTGGTGATGATAATAAGGTGATGAGGTGTCGAAGTCAAGGAAACTGGAGGTTGGCTTCCGACTCCTCGGGCTTTTATACCTTTCGCCCGATTTGAGGCATTTCTTGGAGCAAATAAGGGCGCAATGGGCTGACTAATGAATTAATCTTATTAACGTCTCCAGTAAATGCCTCACCATGCCGGAGTTTCTATTTTGGACATCGTGCATCATGCATTCATGCATCACGAGCAACGCTTCAATCAGCATAGGTTCAATCACCTATTTCAGCCACTGACATGTGTGTGAAGGGACCCGTAGTCGAACGTACGTGCCGTTCAAAATGTATGGCAAACAGAGAACTGCTCGACTTGGCCAAGTTTTCCCCGATTCCTTAGAAGAGCTTCAGATTCGAGTCAATATCCTTAGTCAGAGCTCCATTGCTTGATGAGTAACGCAAACCAAAATTGCATTGAAATGAATGCTGAATGCGGCACTTTCAGAACCATGACTATGAAACGCTGACATGAACGCTGACATGAATCTTCCTAATTAAAACCAGCACCGGTCCCGATATGGATATGAGGCATTTACTGGAGACGTCACGCGTCACGCGTTGATCGTCGAAACTATAGTTTCGTCAAGTTATACACAAGCCTTCTGGACCAGAAGGTTCTGGATGGGCCCCCATTCGCTCCAATAAATTTGGGCGAAAGGTATAAAAGCCCGAGGAGTCGGAAGCTGACCTCCAGTTTCCTTGACTTCGACACCTCATCACCTTATTATCATCACCACCAATCGAATCATCATGCACTCTGTTAGTCCCTGTGCTATCTGCCATGATTTATGCTCACCAACTGTTTAGAACGTCGATGTCCCCGTCTCCTACGCTTGCGGTTGCGCACGAAACGCCGATGGGTCGTGCCACTGCGGTGACGAGTACGTACATCTGTCAGTGCTCTCGAGAATGGTATGGTTGATTCCGGTATTTCAGATGCAAATGCGATTAAACCCACCGGTGGGATGACTGCAGTTATATGAGCGTATACTCCATTTTGTAACGCCAGTGGATCCGAGTTTCAATATGAGTACTGTATCATCGTGAAAGTTATTGGCAGGGCAGCGGCCATGATCACT
This sequence comes from Amanita phalloides, assembly GCA_032173475.1. Lineage (NCBI taxonomy): Eukaryota > Fungi > Basidiomycota > Agaricomycetes > Agaricales > Amanitaceae > Amanita > Amanita phalloides. The sequence goes on along the minus strand of JAENRT010000003.1, from coordinate 336,695 downwards.
TGAGCGCTTGAGCAGAAGATTTCTATTTCTAAATTTCAGATTGAAAATTCACCACAAAAACAAATTCAACATTGCTTATGGAGATGGGCACAGTAGTTCTTTTCAATGGCATACTAACACCGAAACAGGGAGAACGAACGCGTCAATGAGGACTGTTGCGGTCGCTTGGATTGCCCATACAGTCATACTCTAAGTACGCGGGCCGTGCGAGTGCGTCATCGTCCCTGCGAAATGCGACTGAAAAGGATACGTGCTACAGTAAACAATGACCAGTCCTAGTACACGACGCTCGACCAAGTTATCCAACTCGCGCGTACTTGTGCTCGGTGGCACCTCTGGTATCAGTTTCGCTGTTGCGTCTGCCACACTCGAGCTTCGCTTGCATCTTCTCACTTTTCAGATGCAATTATACCAAGGACTACTGAGTCAAACATCCCAGGTCTGCGAAAAAATTGAAAAAACAAGAATCATAATTCCAATTCGTTCTTTCAGTTTTCCTTATCTTTAAAAGGCCATTACACGATTACTGCGTAATTTTAAAAACATAACATGTAAATATTCTCGCGTATGTAGCACCAAATACATTATCGACAACACACCAAGCAAGGTGGCAGTCGGCGACAGCCGACGCTTATCTAGTTACATCAAACCGTGAAATAGACCCAATCTCATCCATATATATGGAACCTACACCATAGTCACACGACAACAACCGAGAAAGCAGAGATCAACCAAGATGGTTAGTCAGTATACTGTGGCTCCGGAGCAACCCGTTTCGACGAGGAGAGGAGCACTGGGTCTATTGCCGAAAATCACGTGGCGCATTACCTTTTCGAGTTATACTGTATATAAGGAGAACCCTTGATCTAGCATCTTGTGCTGGTCACCGCATCCTCAATGATTGTGCCTGCTCGCGTCTTTCTCATCCTCTTGGTCCGCCTTTTTGTGCAAGTAGCCGGAGGTCGCCCTCTCCAATCCCAACTGCCCAGTGTTGAAAACCGTATACTTGAACCCAGGGTGCTTCCACCCGAACAACCTTTCGACCACTTGTATGAGTCTATCATACTGGCACCCATAAAATCACAAGGTGTTGAACAACCGGTAATCTCTTTGCCACCAGGCACCTTGATTGGCAACACTCGCGTAAAAACACCAGGTCTCTATCCCATAAAACAAACAACGGTCGCTGTCACACCAGAAAACGGGCGTATTACCCTATCACCAGGCCAGCATATTCGCATAGAAAACCCCCATACTCACACGGTATCTACTCACGTCGTTGCCTCAAACCAATATCCATTGAAGGTGGGACATCAATACTACTCTTTCTCGACCATGACACGTCTGACTTTCACAACAATATAGTTTGTGCAACGGGTTATGCGCTTGTGCTGGATGGATTTTGATCGTCAACTCCTAGAGGCTCAAAGGAAGTGGGGAAGGGTCCAACATGAGGATTTCGAGAACTATATCGCAGAGTGTACAATCATGAACAAGACGGATTGGGTTGCTACCGGAAGAAAAGAAATGCATTTCCGTGGACCGCCTATCATATGCCGTCCGATGCCGGCTACTCTCGCGGGGGGAACCGCCCCCGCCGGTGGGCATGGGCCAACGCAGGTGGAGTTGGAAACAGTGGTGGGCCCACCATGACGCAGAGGGAGTTAGAAGCTGGTGGATATGGACCGTGCAGCCCTCGATACAGCGTACGTAAAGAGCTATACTAGAAACAGGACAAGTGTCTAAAGCTACGGTCTCAAGCGCTCATGTCGGGTCAAGCCGGGTAGTGCTGGCCACCGCCACATCGCACCATTATAAAGCATATGTTCACGGCTGATGATGAAAGAGCAAAATCATAAACTGTTAGGAGAGACGGATCGCCGGTATGGTCGGATTGGCTCCTATGAGTTGATTGAAAAGTGCACCGTGGCATGCTGTTATTATTGAGGCGTCCATTCACGAGACAGAGTACAAGTAGTACTTTATATACAAAATATAGAATTTGAAAGAAACGAGTCCGTAATGATGTCAGGCGCTCTTCATATCATCCCTCGTAACCCGTTCTCCTGACTGGGCAGCCGGTTTCCGCTTTCTTCCCGCGTCATGCACCAGCCATATGTGCCATGACCCGCCCGGCGTCCGCCTGCCAGCTTCTGTTTAGCCTGGTGTCCCGTCAATGCTAAATTCCAAGCAAGGTAATAAGCGCGCACGCGTTGCTATCGTGCGTTGCTATACAGTCTACTATCACATGTCGACCCTGCTATAACTACCACACATGACGCGTAACGCAGAATCGCCAACCCGGAGTCTTAGTTTTTTTTTTCATATTCTGGTTCGCGGAGTGATAGGAAAATATAGACAAAAATGTTAGTTAAGAACCCGCTCTGATGTACGAAGAAGGTCAAACAAATTGACGCTGGTACAGGCCACTGCTTCAGGACCCTCATCAGCATATACCACGTAAAAAATCCTTTCTTGATCTGCAGTAATAAATGCCGGAATACGAAAGACCTCATACTCTGCTTCATCCTCATTGAAGGACATAAAGGTCTCCCTCTGAAGCAGTTCCGGACAGCGTTGATATTGGATAAGCTCCGCCTCCTGGAGTAAAACACGGGGCAGGTTCATGACCTCGTTCGACTTGAATGCACGAGCAGCGCGGGTGGCGGGATAATCAGATGGTGCAGGTTCAGATGGGACGTGAATAGCCGCAGCGGGAGACTCAGGGAAAACATAAGGATATTGTTTGCTGAAGAAGAATTGAGACACACACACACACACGCTCGACCGGAACACAGGCACGTACTCGAGCTCCACTTTTCGACGAATGAATTCCAGATAAACGGGTTCTCCGTGTTCAGATACCATTCTCATCAAGAGCCGGCAGAGAAAGTACGCAGCCTGTACCACATGAAGGTGGCTACTACAAATGAGCAACTATCATTTCCATCAAACTTGATACGTAAGCATACTCGAGCATAGTTCTGCATTCCTTCTTGAGAACCTTCTCCGACTCTTCAACGTAAAGGTCAAATTCGTCGCGGGCTGGCATGAAACCCATTGGATTTGAGTTTGCTGTGTATTCTTGGTATGCTTTAGTACACCCTCCTAAATCTCTACGCAAGACGGCTGAGTGTTCTTCGCAAGTACGTTCATATCGATAAAGATCTTGGGATGCTTTGGCGACAATAGCCTGCTCAGCGACTGTAAGCTTTTTCGGCATCGCGATTGAATGAATGTGTCGGAAATTAAAGGACTGGCAATCCAACTGTTGGCCGTACATTCGGTCATAAGACCGTGTACTCAGACATAGTCTGAGACATTCCATTTGCCTACTAGATAGATGAGGCCGTCATAATATCATCTGAACAGGCTCGCTGAGCCCCCTTGCCTCGCTAAGTCATCTCGTCTCTTTCCATCTCCACTCGCGACAAGAACGGAATTTCACGGGCGTGACAAGTAGGAATTCATCTAGTACGTCAAAATGACGGCAAAAGAAGTTTAGTCATGCATCACTATAAGTTCCAATTCACCCATGTTTCCTTCTCTCTCATAGCCCTGGTCTTCCGCAGCCCTCGCTTTTTAATTTATAGTCGTGAATGCAACTTCAATTACGGAACGCCTTACGGGGGGGCGTACGAGTCTATATGATGTGAGCACGACATGCAGCAAGTAGCTCAACGGATTTCTACAGTTCTTGCTACCGTGTGGAAACGCCGATAGCTATGGCTGACCAGGCTGCCATTTGTGCTGGAACAAGGTGATTGAATTAAATTCATTGGTATGGGACGTGTGTTGTTTGTCTATATCTACCACTGCAAGTTGACGCGCGTATTGATGTTGAAATTGACCACATCAGCGAAAGACGCTTCGGAAGGATCAGGCCACAAGTGATGATCGATTAAATGCGACATTACATATCGCAAACAATCATTGATCATTAAGTAACCCATAGAATAGTGCATAACGTTATAAAAAAATAGGCCTACACGCAAATGCGACACTGCAGGTACAAGCGGCTAGCCGGTACTCGTGTGTAGCATTGTGCATAAAGCATTGGGTAGTTCTAATTTTACAAAATTCTCTTCACAGTAGCTTGAACTTGAACCTGGTATCGCGCGAGGTATCCTGCAGGAATCACCAGAACCGAGTCTCACCAATATCACAAACACCAAAGTCTTTGACAGGAATGTCGACTTTCCGACATTCTTCCATCAGCTTCTTGGGCGGTTCATCAACCGGTTCCGTTGTTAGAATCCAAGCGCTATGCAACGACACGTTAGATAAATTGGTTTAGGGGGTCATTGAAAGAACCCACCCCCAGTGCATACCGAGCGCCTTACGAGCGCGGATGTCCTTGAAAATACGTACACTGTCTTGAGGAGCACAATGGATAGGAGACATGACTCGTCTTGGTTGATAGGCTCTGCGAAGCAGGAAATCCATAATCAACGATGCCTGTGGAGAGAAATAGTTCACTCACCCAATCGGAATCATGGCAAAATCAAAGCCCCCAAAGACCTCTCCGATTTCTTTAAAGGCTGGACAGCAGGGAACCTTATCTTCGTCTTCGTCATCATTGACTGCGCGGTATCCTGTATCACCTGCGAAGAAGACCTTGACACTTTGTCTGGTTGTGTCGTTTTCAAGCTGAGGGCTTATATTCTCACTACGGGTATCAACGGGCGTGCTATCGAGCCCAGGGACTGGGTTAGGAATGGAGACAGAAGGAGCTTCGATTGCCCAGGAAGACCAGAGCGTTTGGAAGTCATCCCATAACTTTCGGCCGGTAAAGTGTTGACAAGGGGTACACGTTATATCGAACGAGAGTGTTGTAAACGTTGCTTTGGTTGCCTCTGCATCAGACGGGGGAGAGTTGAGCGGTATTTGGATTTCGACACGTTTCGAATGCCACCAATCCATGATGTGAGTGGTCTCCGGTGGGGCGCCGATGGATTTCATAAAGTTTACATTGCCAAGGGGGGCAAAGACGAGTGGCTTGCGAGTCCGTTTGAAGATGCTTCGGAGAGTATCACTGTCCATGCTGCAGAAAGAGAGAGAGAGTAAAATCTAGTAGGCCAAATTTGAAGTCTCACGGAACTCACTGGTCGTAGTGATCATGCTATACAGTGGTGTTAGAATGTCAAGACGTGGTGCATGACGGAATTCTTACGGAAATTACGATGACGTCAAGGTCCGGTATCTTATCAACTGTGCAAGGAGCAGCTGGTGGGACGAGAAACCATCAGATACGCGGGGGGCTGTGCGGGGCTAAGTGGGGGCTTACGTGTAAATCGTTTCGGTCCTATAGCTTGTAGCGAGGAACAGCGCTTGCTAAAGACAGGATCAAACAGGATACGAACACCTCTTGAGTCTGATGGTCTCGCTGGGAGCTCGACAAGGAAACATGCGTGTCCGAGCCATGTTGACTTGATCTTGTCCTTCATTTGCGATATCTTATCTTCTCCCCAGTTTGGCGTTTGGACGTGCGCGAGGGCGACTTTGTCCCGATTAGGATACGTCGGATTCATGACAGTGAATGTCATCTATCCTGCATCCTCAGTCATCTCACTGTTATGGAGAGCAGCGACGCACATAGGGAAGAATCCTCTCCCATGCAGGCCACAATCGCCAGCTGGGCCATGGATTAACGAACTTTGACGGGATCCCATCTACCCAATGGGCGGGCTTGCCCTGCAGGATCTTCCTGGGCTGTAATGGTGTGACTGTAGCTGATAACATTGTAATGAGAATCCAGGCGGGACTGTGGCACATTTATACACTCACTTGCCAATGAAAACAGCAATTGGCCGCATTCGGAAGGTTGGTGTTGTCTTATTGTCGTGCGAATTGTTCCTAATACTAGTAAGAACAATGCTCAAGTTAAGCGCTCGCGCAACCGTTCCCAGTACAAATACCCATGGTGGTGCGTGCTTTGACCAACCCAGAGTTTATATTCGCCACGACCAACATGCACGGGTAACATGCACCTTTCTGTATAAATTTATCCACACTGACTCAAACCTAGATGAGGCTGTGTCACACATAATGTCATTCAGCTGATGACAGCACACTGAGCACAGCATGCCAGGAGGCTTGGCCGCTAATTCGCCTCATTGACGCCACGAGGCTTCCTTTGTGTCATCTTATGGTAGCAGGGCTTCCTGAACCATGGTAACATGCACATCAATCTGATCAGATAACGCGCATCCTATCGTGGCTTCCACATGTCTTGTGCGGAAGTGCAGCACTCGCCTCGCTAACGTAACGCAGCGAATACTCTTAAAACCTATGCCGAACATCAACTCGACCCTGATGGACGCCTCGTTCCATCATGGCAGCTTGCTAGCCGTCCGACATTAACGATTACCCGCCAATCACAACACGCGTCCACGACTCTGCCTCGTGCAAATCGTACGCCCGCTTATAATCTATATCTGTGGATCTTGGACGTCCAAACCCTGTCGTCCTGCGTATATATAACCTTTAACTGTGCTACTTCCCTCGCCCTGTCACCTCTCAAACCATATCGATGGCGTCGATCCCTTCCGTATCACAGAGAATGAACAATAGAAATTCGAGTATCGACGGTCTCAATGTCCATGGTCTAGCCAAAGTAACAAGCAAGACGTTGGAACGACTAGCTCCGTTCTGCCTTCTCCGGCCCACTGGGTAGGTATCCTTTTTTTTTTTTCGGTCGTACCTACGTGCTTAATTTATCCTTCCAGTTTGGTTCAGGATGTTGCGCTAATGAACAAAGTCGTCGATAAAATCAAGTCCTTCATCAACGGTATCGATTTAAGCATGCTCGCCACTCAAATGGTCCTCAAGCTCGCCAACGAGGCGATCGGGCTCTCCGAGATCAACGTGCCAGGACAAGAATGGAACATTGTGCCTCGCCGCGCTGATGAGGGTTTGGGCAGGCTAGCAGGACTAGCTGCCATGGGTGACGGTTATGCGCAGAGAATGAGCAAGATATTCACAGACGTTAGGCAGGACCTATACAGGGTGCGTATGGTGGCTAGACGTATGGGCTGCTCATACTCACTCATTTCGTCTAGATCGCAGCAATGACAAAGGAAAAGCGAAATGTGATGGTGATCATACCCTTGGATCCGGAACAACTTGAAGGTACGTAGTACATTGTCCGATACATTGTCTCTAAACAAAGGACTTGACAGCCAATCATACGCTCACAAAATCGCTAAGAGACGTCGGTCTCGACCTCGCCGCGAACGTCAATCTCCTCGTCGATTTTGCCCATCACGCTTCGTCACTTATGAAGTGGTGGTCTTTCGTCAAACAAGAACTGGAAGCGTCAGCCACCGCTGCAGCACTGACGAGCGATCCAAACGTTCAACCTACCTCACCCACCTCACCTGGAGCGATGGCCCTTCCACCCGCCCTAGATGCGGACATTTGGAAACGGGTTCAAGCAGACTATCACTCCTACTTCCGTACGGTGCGTTTGATTATTTTTCTGGTATATACGTGTATAGAGTGATTGATCGATTATAATTCATGTTGAAAAACACAGATCAGGGAGGTACAAGCTCGGTATCCGAACCTCATGGCTGCCTCCAACGAAGCGTGGAAAGTATCCGCTCCGGCAATTTCGCTCACTCCCAGTTCAGAGTCGGAGGAGAGCAACCCTGCACCCAATGCGACATCAGCTACCAAGCCTGAACAAAACCAAAACCAAAAACAATCACCAACTACACCAACGAGTCCCAGCACGTACTACGACGCACGGAGCAGACCTATCAGTATGGCAGTTGACGATGATGTCGATGAGAAGGGAGGCAAGTCGGACGATAAGACGGGCAAAAAGAAGAGAGGGATCAGTCTTCTTTCGCCGTCCAAATCCTTCAGTTCCCGGAAGAATTCCCGGTCCAGTTCGGGATCTGGGTCTGTATCGAGCAACACTCCGGACCTGACGACGGATCAGAAACTGAGCATGAAGAAAATGCGGGCATTTTTGTTCACGAGGACCGTTCCTCGCCCCCAAGTCCGCGGCTTGTTCCCCAAGTCGATGAGGATGTCGTTGTCGGCCAGGAGTCGGAGCAGCGCAGCAGGACCAAGTGAGGACGACCAAGAGCAGGGGAAGGGAAAGGGAAAGGAGAAGGCCGCCAATGGGGACGCGTTGGGCAGCGAGAAGTTGGGCCCCAAGGTGTCTTTTATGAACTTGAACTTGCAGGCGGAGATTGAAGAGAAGCAAGTCGAACACGAAAAAGAGAAAGAGAAAGAGAACGAGAACGAAATTGTGTCCACGCCGTCCCGTTCAATATCCCACTCGCGGACACGGTCCCCGTCTCCTGCGTCTGTAAGGTCACGCGATTCTCGTTCTTTACTGAACGTTGAGAGGGATAAAGGTGCCGTTGAAGCTGGGACCAGAGCAACAGACGCCGACGCCGGAGTCAAAGCCCCTGGCAAGGACGCAGATACGGGTGCAGACATGAACCCAGAGGCGGGTCAACTGATTGATGAACAAACGGCCGCCAAGTCTCGCAGCTGGTTTGCGATTTTTCGTTTTGCGGATACGTTGGTCAAGGCGGGGATGAAGCGGTTATGTGGGACGTGCCTCGGATACGATTGACGGTCAAAGTGGTGAGTAAGCCGTGTGCAGGAGTTGCTGTCGTTACATTATGCTTTTCGCCTTCGTAGTGTTACGCATTATCGTAAATATCCCTTTGTATTACTATGTCTTATAGCTCGTAATGACAGTACGTTTGTTTTGAATAACACCTAAAATCCGAGATCTGAAAATGGCCGTTATCGATTACATTGGCGTTCGTATCCTCAGACTCAACCATTGACCGCTTCAGCTAATGCACAACAGTGGCTGCGTCTTGATGTTATGGTATCGACACGTCGACTTTGAAATGGCACATTTGAGCAGGAATAAATTACAGGGTGACTAGCGCGAAAATCCCTGCCATATGACGTCAGGATAGCGACAATGTTAAAGAGGCTCGTGCATGCGGTATCCTCGTGCACGTCATCGTGTACTGTGAGTGGATCTCCAAGTGGCGTTGAACCTTTGAGCACATCCGCAAGACGAAGCCTGCATTGTTGTGGCGTTCAATATCCAACGTTGCCTCCACTTATACCACATGGCAGTCGCTTACGATCAGGATCCGACCTGGAGTATGCGATGTGCCGGTAGGTTAAGAGTTCGACAGACGATTAAGATCAGGCACGGAAGAACCAAGGGGACCTGACAAAAGGCGATAAGAGTATAGAAATACCTATTTTTTAAATTGTCTAAGGCTGTACAAGAGACTTGGGTGTGCCGTCTGGAAATGATGCAAAGATAGCTTCGGACGAGAACTTGGCAACTCGGCTGTCACCTGGCAATTTTCACCATATCCTCTACCCATTTTCCTGCTCCGAGGCGCGTGACCCTACCTCAACATTTTATGCACTCATCCTGTTATCGCATGGATGGCCCGAGATATGGTGCTAACTTGGCCTCAGGGAGCGCATGGTGCTAGTATCGGATAGGGGGTATGGGTTCCGCACGGATCGTGGATAGATCGATGGATTGGTCGACAGTTTCGTCCAGTTCACCAATCAGGATGCTGCGCGACCCGTGAGGAAAATGAAACCTCCAGTTTGTATGGACAGACGCACATCATATCTCCTTTGATGAGATACAAGCCCAGCGCAATTTCCTCAACACCCTCGTCAATGCTGTAGACGCGCTCCTTGCATTCAGAGATTACGACGTTGGACTTTTGATCGTAGCCCGCCATTTTTCCCTGTATAAAAATTGAGCCGAAGTTTGATATAATACGAGAGGACGCACGCACTATAATCGTACGTCCGTCTTGGAGGACAAGGAAGATGCGCCGGTCCACGTAGCCTTGGAGGCTTGACATGGATGAGTGGGCCTGGTTAAAGGGGCAGGTCACGTGACCTACCGAATTTTTAAGAATCCCCTCCAATAATACCTGACGAATAGCGCTTATTAGCTGAAAACTCCCCAACGCCTGATCAACTCATCCTTACTTGTGTTGGCTTGGGGCTTGGTGTACAGTTGTCGATGGAGATGGTAAGTTACAATCATATACTATTTGAACATTGTTTGAATTCAAGCTAACTTTCGCAGCGAAGGAGATTGCATTACGATATCTTAAATTTTAATGTGCCCTACTGACATAATCCACGCGATTTATCAATCCGCCCTGGAGACTCATGAGCGCATACAGAAAGGGACTCACCGGGAAGACTGCTGCATGGGCTGTCAGGAAATTAAAAAAAACAACATCGGCAGGTTTTTAACAGAGCAATGACGTCGATGCTGTTTTGAACTGACACAGCGCGTACCTTTTTTTCACAACTTTTGGCCTGCCAATTGAATCAAAGTCGTATGGGAAATTTCAGAGGCACGTATTTCAGCCCACTGAATCCTAATCTGAAGTTCATTTGTCCCCAAAAACTACCCGATTGTGAGATATCAGAATTGTCGTGTTTGTTTGTCCGGAACTATATAACAGGGAAAAGATGATGGAATCACGACAATACAATCCTTCTTCCTTTGTCAGTTCTTATGAACATTAATCCTCTCGTCAAGGTACCGTGCCTTCTGCTCGTGACCGTTGGTCTCCATCGTTCGTACACATCGCCCAATCTCTGTCGTTATTACCGCCAAACGCATACCCCCGTCATTTCCCTTGTCAAAGGTGGTTTTGAGGAAGCTACTCTTTGGTGGCGATGTATCGCAAATTCACTTCACAGTCGCGACAGCAGCAGGTCTTTCTTGTACTAGGGATCGCAGGCACAAGCTTTGCGGGTCGCGTGTTACAACAAGTTGGGAAAGGATTTCACATATGAGATGAGATGAGCGTCGATAAGGATCACCGGCTCGTGACGACTGGTCCATATAGCATCGTTCGACACCCAAGCTATGCCGGCTCTCTCATGGCGGCCACCCAGTATCGCCCTCCTACACGAAACGAGAGGATCTTGGTTGCGAGAATCTGGCGTGTTATCTTACCTTCCGGCCCAGATTGCTTTCGGCATATTCACATTTTTTGCAATTACTTCTTGTTGGCGAGAACGAAGGATGAAGACGAAGGACTGCGCAGGCGATTTGGAGGCGAGTGGGATGGCTGGGCAGCAAGAGTCCGTTACCTGATAATTCCAGGTCTAATTTAGGTATGTAGTTCTCATAAAGTAGCATCTGCACGTTGTGCACGCGTCGTTGGCCAGATCTTCATTTGTGTAATGCTTCATTTCAGTGGAAAACCATGGTGAAGAGAGAAGGAAGCGAAATAAGATTTAATCTAGTCGTAAGCCACATTCATTCGAGGGCTCTATGTGCTTCGAGGCGCACCCAATGAATGATTGTCATTGTGCGTGTACATCAGTAAACCTATAGATTGTGGAATTGAATTGGATGTGATGTATGAGGACGGTACTAAAGAAAGGCATCCTATGGATTATGGCCAAGGGAGTGGAACATCGGGAGTCGGGAAGCTGAGTCCAAGAAACAGTAATTTTAGTGAATGATGTCGATCGAAATTCGTTGGCCAGCGATGCCCAGTGGATGAGATGGATCCGGCACTACCTTGACCCGGATAGACCCTTTACACTCCCTCGTGAAAGAAGCCTGTAGAGCCTCAGCAAGCTTAACTCCATCCGCTTGCGACTGATCGCTCGCACACGCGACTCCGCTCGAATGAAGAGAAGCTTGTGGACGCGTAGGTTGCAATTTCGTATTCGAATCGGGTGCAAGGCATTTGCAGAGGAATTCAACTCCGGCTCCAGAATCGTTATTCATGACAGACTTCGACGATGGACTAAGATATGGAATGGAACGGTCAGAATCGGACGGAATTTGAAGAAGGAAAATGATTCATGGGTACAGATCTAGTATAGGACTTACGACATGGGATAATGTGCAAAGGCGCGTAAACCGTTTGCAACTAAGCGTGCTCGACCGAGATGGCTGATAGTGTGATCCATAATGATGGAGAAGCGGCCATGGAATTCGGGCATGCAGGAGGACGCCATTACATTCCGGAGTGCCTCGTATAGCCCATCCGCAGTTTGATATTCAATGCGCACAATCTGTTTTGATCTTAAGTTGCAAGGATGGAAACGAGAACTCGGAGCCTCACCTTGCGCTTTTTGGGTTTATTCGACGGTCTAAAGTCCAGGCCGCTGTTTTCCGGTTTTTGTACTGTCAAGGATCCCAACGCTGCCCTTTCACGCATTTCAGTATTCCTCTTGCGGTACTTGCGAGCCTTTTCGCGGCAGAGGGAACAGGTCACTCGATGGTCATCGACAGGTATGGTGTTCTTCCTTTTGCAATTATTGCAATCTTTAAATGCAAGACTAGTCGCCGCTGGCTGTTGCTCCATTTCGTGAGTCGCAAAAATCCATTTCGAAAGGTTACTAAATGGGGCGAGTGATGCACGTGATCGTGGTGAAAATAGAAAAGAAAGTTGTCTGGACTTCTCCAAGTCGTGACTCCGGCATGGCAAGTTACTTGCGGAGGTTCGCGACATCGGCTTCAGCAGCGAATAATTCGTAAGCTTCGATTTCTGAGCATCCAAGTCACTGGAGCTGAATGCATGGTTGTTGTCATAGAAAAAATGTGTTCGTGAGTCTCCTGCACCTTTGACGTGTCAAGAAATTCGCCATCTAAACAGTTGGCATAGTTCGATATTGCTATCAAGTCGAAGCCTACAGGACGTATTGTGTTTAAACTGTACGACGAAACGGTACCATTAACGGCCCGCAACTTCCGTGAATTGGCGACAGGGCAACATGGGTTCGGCTATGCTGGTAGCCCATTCCACCGGATAATTCCTGACGTACGCACACATAGAACGCCTTCCGATAATTTGACGTTTGATGCTTCAAGGACCTAGTTCATGATCCAAGGTGGTGATTTCACAAAACGCAATGGCACGGGTGGGAAATCTATCTACGGAGAACGGTTCCCAGGTATTGTTGTGCGTGAATCGGACACGTTGATACTAAAAATGCCATAGATGAAAATTTCCAACTGAAGCACACCAAGTCCGGTATTTTGTCAATGGCCAATGCTGGACCCAACACAAATGGTTCACAGGTGAGCGTTTTATCAAGCTCGCAACGAATGCCATAATAATTGAGTCCATTTAGTTCTTCATCACAACAAGTATTACGAATTGGGTAAGTCCCATTTCTTCTCGTGCCTCCGGTGAACTTAATCAGACCTTTAAAAGCTTGACGGGCGTCATGTGGTCTTTGGAGAAGTTGTAGAAGGAATGGATATTGTCAAGAAAATAGAAGCTGCCGGCTCACCAGGCGGACGTCCATCAGACGAAGTCACAATCACCTCAAGCGGTGTTGTAGAGTAATTTCGGACTCGTTCGCGTGAGGAATTCAAAAAATCTAATATGAGCACTACCTATTGTCCTTTGTATTGTCGCCGTCGTCGGCATTGGGCGGGTCATTGTGCTCTTGCGTGAAAATTGAACCAGGGGCGCCTTTATCTATTTCAGGCACTGCGGGTCTCCCTGGCCACCACTTGTAAAGCATTCAAAGCAGGCTCCTCAAGCAGACACATTGTTGCTTGCTTAACGTCATCCACGGCCTCTTCAACAAGTGTCCCAGTGGCGCCGGTTTCCATGTATATAAAGGCACGCATTGTCTTGTGCATGCACTTCGCTTCCTTGTTCCGTCCTCGTGAACACCAAGTACGCGTGCACTACTAATATCACGTTGCAAGTTTCGCTGCTAACTCGAGTCCAGTAAAGTCACTTAGCATGGAAGACCCACTCACCGATACCGTCCACGTCTGTCTTGACGACGCAATAACATGCCTGAGGTTGCTCCACAGTCCTCCACTAGAAGCACAAGGTTTCCATTTCACGTTGGATCCAGCATCGCCTTATTCTTCCCACGATGACGACACGGTCCTCCAACTTCTCAAATCGCTCGTATTCTGTAGGCGGCTCGCGTACCTCAACCTTCCCAAAATCACGCCTGCCCACACCCTGGTCGTCACCAACTTTTCCATGCTCGCGCATCTGACGGTTGGAAAAATCAACCTCTTCATCGCCGTCCACATACTCACCATGTGCACCTCCCTCCAAGACGTTGAATTCCAAATGGTGTCGTACAGTACGAAGCAATCCCTGCCGCCGCTCCTGGAGGAGAGGCAACAGCTGAAAGCTATGAGAAGCGTCAGGATTTCCGATGCTCAGTGCCACTTTATGGACCTGCTCCATCACTTTGGGTGTCCCAATCTCCAAGTCTTGGACGTGACGAACAGTCGGATCCAGTCTTCCGTCGGAGAACGACTGCGATGGTTCTTATCATGCGAAAGCGCACTGACCGACTTTTTGCTGCACTCCGTCCACCATCTGACGGAGCTGTCTGTCTTTGATGATAACGAGAGCGACCCATTGGACGCTGGGCTTCCCGAGACGCTGCATTATGTGTTCAACCAAATTCTTCGTCGTCCCACTTGTCTGCAGAAAGTGTCCCTGCCGAGGTTGTCACAGATGCCGTTTATTTGCAATGGCTTCAAGTTTTTGCACGACCTTCGTGACGCCGTCGCCTTGCTTTCTCAAGAAATGCCCCTTGATCATAGTGTCCCTACACCGCCACCTGGAACACTGAGGGCCTATATTCAGAACTCGATTCGGGGTGTGGCATGTCCTCGTCCGAGAGAGGGACATGTACCTTTGGCTAGGGACCACTCGACGAATATTATCCCGAGCGGGTACGTGTTCGCGTGCGAGGAGTGTCCTCAAAAGATGATAAATGAGAAGAGTATCTTGGCTATCAGGACATTTGCTGAGCTTGCCAACTTTCATTATGATATCCGGATTGGCGACAGGATAGTGTTAAACTGTTGAACACGGCTCGATCGATCGAGGATATTATCGTAACTGTATTAACGCTGGCGCTTAAAACATTTCATGTATCAAAAATTAATTAATGTATAAATCAAAAAACTATAACTGACAGTTTTAGGTCCCTTGTTATTGTCATCCGTACAATAGCGTTTATTTTTTCATATCCAGCAATTACAAGATTCCTGCGGATTTGCCTTAATCAGATCCACAATTCTTCGCGTCGGTGTCGTTGAACTTGTAGGCCAGAGCAAACATTTAGCGTCTCGTCAGTGTTGCAACGAAGTACTGCGCAGGGCAGAAAAATGATGAGAAGGTGAGAGTACTCATTTGCGGCTGAAAGCGAGCGTGACGCGTGATTCAACGATAGCGCGCGCGTAGCCTACGCGACGTGGCATGACTAACTCGTCATTGGCTCATGATCAATTGGTACCTCAAAGTCGCGCCTATTTTATTCAAATTAATCGTCGTCAGGTACCATTAGCGCAGCGTACCAACTCAAACAAGTGGCCATCTGCCGGCTTGGAAGGAGTCGCGTACTGTGCAGAAGCACAACCATCGAAACTCAAGCTTGTTTAGGTCGTCGACCAGTTCCTCGACAGCTTCCAACAGAACGTACAGATGAATAAGGGGGGATAGTCTTGAGAATCGTACAACACCATAACCTCTAAAACTCCGAAGGTGTTCATCAACGGAGCCACCCTTCCCAAGGAGGATTGCGGTATTAATGTATCATTGCACAAAGTCTTACAGATTCGGCGACGATCTAAGAACTCACCCACACACTTCACCGCCGGACCTGACCCTGCCAAACTTGATCTTGTCCAAACTCCCACTCATTATCTCCTCATCACTGACCTTTTCAAGCCGGGCCAATTCCCTCCTGACGTACCCCACCAAATACAGCATCAACTCTGGGTATTCAACGTACTTGTCGGCTTCATTAGGAGGGAAATCGTGTACGCCCGAACCGTCGTCCTTGAGTTCCTCCTCACCCACGTCGATCTTGGAGACGTCGACCACTTCGCCCCCAACGAGGTTGACAGCGCGTCTGTAGGCCGGACTGGAGGAGGGTGTGCTAGAGGGATAGGCGATTCCCTGAGCACCCCGTGCGCCAAGGAGATTTCGCCACACGGCAGCTGCCATCTCCATATCGCCTTGCATGAGCGCCAAATCAAAGGAAAGGCCTAGGCCCATCCACTGCTCTTTGAATATTTTCATTTGGCGCGTGACAAGTCGGTCTGGAGCGCGTCCACGCGGTTTGATAGGTTTTGACGTTGGCGATGAGGAGGAGGAGGAGGGTGCGTTAGGGATGATGTAGAATGACGAAGTGAGAGTGTATGGCGGAATGGGTTTTGACGGTGGTTGTAGGACGGTTCTGATTCTGTCGTCGATATCGAGAAAGAAGTGGTCTATGAGTGCTTGGATGTAGTGTTTTCCGTGTGGAGGAGGGAGCGCCCGCAGCCGACATGTCAGAAGCCAGACGTGAAGATTAGTTACGGTGAACCAGGACTGGAATGTTGGTGGGAGATGACAGTCTACAATCCGGGTTAGATGCGCGTTGGGTGCGAGACAGTCTCTGACAAAACGTACCCCGCTGCCAAAACACCTTCTCTTCATCTGGCTTGACCGTACACACGCTTTCGTATAACACGAATGCGCGTCTTCCAGCTACCTGTTTCGGGCTCCCGTACCCCAACAGCCTTGCCAGCGCCATGAAAATTGTTTTGGCAGTAGGCGACGTTTGGACTTGGCGCGTCAGCCAGCCTTTTTCACGTTGAGGCGCCTGCGGTGAAGGTGGACTGCCTGTAGAGGATGTTATATATCGTATCTGAGCTCTTCTGCATGGTTTGACATGGTGAAAGAGAACGGGTAGGGCAGGACGCCCAATCCCCAGCATGCGCATTTTTTCGGATGCCCCGAACTAGGAAAGGTAACGCACGTGACGTGACCGATACTAATGCTCCCATAACTCCGTATCGAGAAACGTGGTTACAGGCGTGGTTTGGAATGAAGTAGTGGCATGATTTATTAATCCGGGATTTTACATGGTAGATAAACAGTGCATTTTATACAAAGTCTAACGGAATTGAATTCTCTCGCCTGGAGTCTGATAGAAAATTGAACGTAAAAAGAATATTCACCATGCAGTTCAGTCGGCGTTTCCGGCACGTCAAGTTTAGTACTTTTCGGGGAGTAATGGACCATTTCCTAGACTGCCTACGCTCTCTCGTTCGTCAGGTGTATCAATGTGCTGATCTGACCAATCGATAACTTGTCGGAGGTTCCAGGCGGGTGGCAGTGGCTTCCTTCATGTTCTGAGGCAATAGTGATCATACAAAACGCCGACGTCGTTGTCGTCTTTGGAGGATAGGGCGCCATCGCGTGCAGAGACATCACGGTAAGAATTCATTTGCAACGAATAAGGATGGTCTTGCATGATACCTGCGTATGGATTAGCATAGCCAGAGGCCTTGTGCGAAAAGGGGGTCCCCAGTGTCGCGATAGGTTGATCATATAGCGCCAACTTTGATGAACCTGGGGCGTACGTTCTTCGCGTAGCACTGCCGCCTGCCTCGTTTTCCTCACCATAATCGGCCAGCTTCCGCTTCCGCTCGCTAGACACGGTATCGTTCGAATGCGTAGACCAGGCCAATGAAAGGCTTAATGGTTGAATTGCCACCATCGAAACAGGATAGTCCAGTGGTCGGTCGGGCTCGAACCCGTGGAGAACACTCGTGTCGGCAAGAGACGAATCAGAATCTTCAAACGCATGTGCATAGACGCTAGACGACCGCGGCAGCTGGTTCCACTTGGCACGTGTTAGAACAAAAGACCGGGATTCATCGGAGCTAGACGAGGGGAACTCAAAGATATTCGGACGATCTTGTGCAGTGGCATTATCTGTACGAGCGCCAGATCTGCGTTGAGAAGGGTGCCTGGACAAGTCTGGGTAGGGATTTGGTTTGACGATTTTTCGAGGTTTCTTCCTCGTCTTCGTCGCTTTCTCTGGCATTTCGCTCATAGGGACCGAGGGTGCTGATGCACTAGAAGGTTGTGACACGTCGCACGCGGCGCTCGCCAATGGTGCGGCAGCGTTACTCGTCTTTGACTGGCGGGGTCGACCACGAATTGGGCGAAGGTACTCTTGAATGGGTGAGGATTGAACGGGCGAGGATTGAGTGGGTGAGGGTGGAACTTGGGTACTATTAACGGCGGCACATTCGCTCCTGGCATGCAAAAGTGTGTTTGATCTGGGTTTTGACTTAGTTTTACGCTTTCTGGTTGGATTAGCGCGTGGTTGTATGACTTCCGGGCTAAAAAAAACTAATCAGTAAAGGCGATTGGCGAAAGCATGCGCGGCTGCTCACCTTGGACGTCGGTCATCAATATCGTCGCCCTTTTCGTCGACTCTTGTGGAGTCAGGTAAGGCTGAGCCTGTGTCCACGTGCTGTGGCATCGCAATAGGAACGTGATAAACGCGAGATTGGTCTTTTGTCACGTCTTTTCGAGATAGCCGAGTAGAGAAATGCGTATTGGTGGACCTTCTATTAGAACGCCTGGTATTTGGTTCAGCTGAAGAATGATTGGCCACTTGTCGGACATCTCGGGCACCATCCAGTTGCTGAAGTGGAATAGGTGGACTAACAAGGCCGCACTGGGGTCTCTCACCGATATATGATGGCATTGAGTGGAACAGATCGCTTTGCGCTTGATGTCCTAGATCGACCTGCTTAGCAGCGGTGCCGTTGGCCTCCGCTCTCGGCTTTGTATGAGCCACCTTTGTCGACTGTAACTCGGGCAGACCCTCTTCATAATTCGTATCAATGCTATTAGTCGCCATGATTGTGCTCCATCCTGGGATAGTCGTTTCTTTTCCTCCGGCGATCATGGTATCGAATTCGTCAGATCCGATATTGAACGGGGAGTTCGCAGAGTCATATATGGAATGATCGTTGTCGGTGAAATTTTCGAACGAGCTCCGTTGAATATCCCTGAGTACTACAGAGATTAAATCATCCTCTGAAGTACCTGGTGTATGCAGAAGATCGTCAGGTAATTCAAATATTCCTGCAAAGTCAAGTTTTATCCCGGAATCGTTTCTGGGACGACGGGCGAGTCAGAAAGGAAATATATCGCAATGAAGGGAAGTGAACCTTTGTGGCAATCCTACAGGGGATGCAAGAATATTTGAAAAGACATCGCAGGTATCAGAACTCGGTGGCATTGTACGAGTGAATCTAGGGGGAAAAAAGGAAGGGACTACGACTCGTTCATCAGAAGTATTCGGAGACATCCAACAAGGCTGTTGATATGTTTTACGGCGCCCGTGCTTCGAAGCAAGGTACAACAAGAGAATACAAACGACGAAAATAGAAGCGGTCCTGGCCATTGTCGAAAATCTACCAGATATGTAATTCTTCTCGCAGGCACAAAGAAAAACCTACCGGCCACGTAAATACCGACACAATGTATATTTGATATCTCGATAGAGCTTATGCGTATTACATCTCGTTCAGGAAGTACACAGTTCATTTTTGGCTGAAGATTTACGTCGCAACTTCGGTAAAGATTTCAAGGGACATCTAGCACCGGAAAACAAAACCGTACCATTTTTGGCATTGGTATGGGGGGTGAAACCATCAAATCACATTTCCGGAAGTCGTAAAGCGGACTCTGGGGGGCCTAAGATGGCTCAGGAGAAATTTCTGTCAGAAGCATTCTGACAAGGGAAACCGTGTGAATCGCCTCATCTGAGCGGATGCGGTTAAATACATTACGATAATGTAGCAGAACGGTTATGCATACCTAGCAATCGTTCCTGATCAAATCGATAATGGAGTTGGGGTCAGCTGCTAGTACAAAACGGTCACGGTACAAAGAGCATTGGTTGTAACCGAGGATGGGTTTCGTAATTAATACAAACGGAGATGGCGATCATAACCTTTCACTATCGTCGGATTGAGCGGGTACGCAACTGAGAACTTGTGTCACAGTTGGGTGACTGCGTTACACTCTGAATTTTATTTTGATCCTGCTCCACGTGGCATGTTCGAGTCAGGACATAAAGAGAGAATCAGACAGCGCGCCTTTCCGCAAGGGGATACTTATCTCTGGTATATGCCAGTGATTGAAGTGATAATTATGCTTTGCCAAGCAACGGACTTGAATCAAATTCTTCATACAACGACCATCACATCTCGCGAGTGTATTGATCATAAACGGGCCAAGTCCGAGTCGAGTTCATAATATGTGTAAGGTCCGAACAAAACAGCTGGAAGTGAACACATTCCGGGAGTCATACCGATGATGCGCGTACGACAAGGCCTCTGTAGAAGTCGAGTCCTCCACCGTTTTGCTACAGCCTGTCAGTGCCTCGATCGGATTAGCTGAATATTTGTGAGCGTTCATGCATCATGTCAGTAACAATCATGCCGGGTAGTCCGGACTACGAAACGCCTAGGTGCAGATGGGTATTGTCCCACCTTAAGGAGCGCCTCCGACTCGGAGTCTTTAGCAACGAGTTAACACGGTTGACGGGACGGAAGTACCTAAAATGAATCTTTCCAACAAATCCGCAAGAATCGCAGTCATTGTAATCAAGTGCAAGTCGGTTCGGCCTCTTTACCTCCGCGTTGGCTGTGATTTGTACTGCTTTGTTCCATCTGGTGTGTTCAACTCTTTTTGGTCATACGTTCAATTGCTCACGGTATTCGCGCTCATAACGGGAGGATTTTGAATGCAAACACGTAAATATGGTATAACGACCAATTGACAACTAAGCACCATCTCCACAGAAGGCGCGGATGTAACCTGGCGAATTAACAACGTGAATGCAGCATGCGTGCGAGATTCCCAAGGCACGTGCGGGACCCACGGAAGGCTGTCCGCCATTGTTTCAGGTATCGATTCATCTTCCTGTATCCCATTACAAGCTCCGGTTTATGCCACTCGACGCCATGGGAAGCGACAACGTTGAACTCGAGGGCGCGCTCAGCCCAGACTCTTCGCTGGCTTGGACATATAAACCGGCTTTCGGTATCATTCACCCAGTGAGCTGCGCCATCTGTCGTTCGTACATGACTCACCTGGTTGTGGCAAACCAATCCTGTGAGCCATCCTTTAAGGAGGCTCTCAGTGAGAGGGAGGTACGCCTCTCTACAGCGTTTTTCGATGGCGTCCGTGAAGGACGACACTTACAGCAGGAGCATGATATTGCACTGCTGACACGTTGCAAAGAGGAACGCGATCAAGCGATGCGGAGGCTCGAGATGCACAAGCAGTTATTAGATGTGGCGAAACGCGAACTGGACGCTTTGCGAGATCAAGTCATGACCCTACAGGACGCTTTTGACGATTTGTCGCACCAGAAGAATACTAGCAGCCCGGCCAAATCCATACGAAGTACCTCCGCAGGAAGCGACATATCTTCTATGGAGCGGTTACTTCTCGGTTCCTCCGTTTATCTTGACTACATCGACGAATGTTCAACCTCAACGCCAAAATCTGTGGATGACGAGCTAGCTCCAACAATTTCAGACCACTCCAGTTTCGGAAATAGTGCGGTCCGAGTCACGGATCCCAAGAAGTTGGGAAAGACGTCAACAGATACGGATTCTACGATTTCCATTTCCGTTTCGCCAGTTTCCTTCGATCTTAAGACAGCGCGCAGCACGCCTGCTACGTCCACCGCTAGTCGTCTCTCGCTCAGCGCTACGCCACTTCCACCTCCAGCTTCCAAACCTATTGCGCCGGCCCCTAAGCCATTCCCCGTCCAGCATTCTACATCCGTTCCGACCCGGACGTCGCCGAGTCCAAAGCCATTGACAACACACTCTCACTTGCAAGCCCTGATGAAGGCTGCCCACGCAGGCGATGACAGTGCTCTCTCCCGCGTCAAAGCATTCTGCGCCGCGGCTCATGTAACACCACGCGACCAACGCACAGAATTACAGCGCTATGCTCTGGTGCACTGGCGGTCTCGATCCGTGTCTGATCCTCTACAACCTACATCTGACGGAAACCTTAGCGTTGAGATCTACGTCGATGCCTCGGCTTGGGGCGTCGGATTTGTAATGGATGAGCAATGGTTAGCTTGGAAATATGCAGATTCGGTTTGCCTTGCAGCACAATCGATAGACATCAGTTGGGCGGAAATGCTAGCCGTCGAAGTCGGCCTATGGACCGTTATCCATTGGGCTATGTTGCAGGAGCAGAAACAGGGACAGCATCTTGCCATGTCTGTCCTTGCTCATTCTGATAATGCCGGAGTCATCAAGGCGATCGAGAGGCAATATTCTACTCACCCGGCTCAACAGGAGGTGCTGCAGCGTATCCTTGACTTGATCAGCGAGTACGACATTCAGTTGACGATGAAATGGATATCCAGCGTGGATAATTTGGCAGATAACCCATCTCGTGGGGTGCCAGGGCTGGGCGCCACGCTATTGTCGTATGTGCCTCCCGTTCCGCAGTACCTCTCTACAATTCTTGTTCCAATAACGAGTTTTGCGTAAGAATTTGCGCATCAGTTGTTTGATGTATCATATAAGTGTGTATATTTTGATGTATACTAGTCGTTGGTATATTGCCGATAGCGTTCGGTGGCCTCGTTGCGTACATACATCACGCTACCGTCGTTGGAGGAGGAGCGCTCTCAAGAGTTCGACCCATGTCAGTAGAAGAATAAAAAGTGACTATTCTTCACCACCTCATTAGACGGCATCCATACCAAGAAGCAGTTGCCCAAATTTTATTTTTTGCTTAAAATGACTCCGGAAATCCTTTTTGCCTAATAATTTGCGTCTGCACCTTTTATGCTGACAGGAAAATTCAGTTCATGTTGACTTTGTTTGTAGTATTGGTGAAGAGACCGCGGGAATTCCGAGTTCATATGGCGTGCGGAGCTCGGCTAAATGATTTGGGCCGGCGTTACGCCATCATCGCGAGTTCCGAACACTGTCGGTACTGCCTCAGTCACCAACCAGTCATTTCCGTCGTTCCAGTCGAGTATCAGTACAACCTGCCGTCATTCACATCTTTGCACCTACCAATACTTACAAGTTTCGCAGCACATTTGTCGAGGGAAAGATGCGGGGAGTGGGCTAGGACTGGTTAAACGAGCGCGCTGAATGCAATAGCAATAAGTATATCTGGACGGGGTGTTACGGTAATATGCTGCTTGAAATTTATGTCCGAGTTGACTGACATAGGCAGGTGTCTTTGTGTCACTATTCATGTGATAGGATCAACTTCGATGCGACAACGTGGCTGTAGCGGCTAGATTTACAATCGTATGTCCAGTGATATTAACGCAATATATGCTAAGCACAGTTTTGGTGCAGGCGCTACGGGCGTTGGGACAGGCGCGCTGACGCTGGATAGAATGATCAGCGTTGGGCGCTTGGGAGCTAAAACTGCGCCTTCTCGCTGGTGAAATAAGCTACAGCGCTAGGCCTTAGCGGACTTGTAAGCCTGTTTTTTTAGTCGCATTGCCTGATTGGGCGTTTCAAGTTGATCCATTAATTATAGCAGTCCGCGGGGCGATTGTTATAAGCTAACACTTGAAGCGATGAACTGGGTAGAAGGAACTCACATACAGCTATTCCCTGCAGTCTTCTCGCAGGGCTGGACATGCGGTAATCCTTCGTTTGGGTGCGCCTGACATTTCATGTTATTCGGAACTGGATGAAGCCAACGCGAGGGAGAGAGCCTTGGCAAACACGTCCCTCCACGTTCATCTGGCGAAACCCAAGTGATTCTCTGGTCGAATGTGAAAGATTAGGGTCTCAACTACAAGACCTCTGCGATTGATTCCATGTGTCTTTCATAGCTGGCTCAAAGACTTCCATCTACAAAAGAATTACTTGCCATCCTAAAGTCGATAACGGGCTACTTACAACCGAACGGGTCCACTCTGGTATTCGTATACGCTGTCTTTCAGGGTGATTCATAGCAGGAACGACTCTGTTGGAGGAAGCCCTACCTTTCTGCGACCATCGCTATCACTTGGACGTTGCAGTTGGTTTCGTAAAGCGGCTAAGCTATACTTCATATGGCCGGTGCACATGATACCGGACGACGTAACGAATGCAGATTTTCTTTTGCTTTCAGCTGGCTCAGTTGTATGTTGGCGAACGCATGACACCACCGAAGTCTGCGGCATCTTGGATCCATATGAATGTAACAAAGGAACACCGAACCCCTTGGCAGGTTACATCATCACGATGTCTGTCTCTTTCTGCAAATTTGGGGTCAATTACCTAACTGATTTTTGTATCGTCAAGCAATCATTCTCCATGACCAAATCTCCACGACAAAGACACGGTTTGATCTGGAACCGACTTCTCGTATTAAACCCGTGTAACGGAGAAGGATATATTTGATGCTATCAAATAATTCATGGGGCCATATGTTTCCTCTTTGACCTGACCCACGCGCCCGTGTCCGCATGCGCATGTCGAACTTCGGCGCCATGATTCATGGTCGTCCCTGAGGCCCGTGATGTCCTGCTTAATCCTCAAAACGTATACATGCGGTGCAGCGTGCGTTGGAAAATATATCGCCCTGCCCGAAACAGTCATAGCAGATTGCTTGCTCTACCCAATATGGAACGACTTTCAGGGATGGGTGGCCCCAGCTTAACGTGAATCGTGAAGACCAATGGAATTCTATTGATCCGCTTTCGCGCCGGCCTTTAGCGTCGATCATTGTCGTGATTGCAGTGAGCATCTCTTCAAAGGTATGTCGGCATTGTCCTTAGTAGCGGCCTCCTCATTCACTATATAATCCCTGCCATCCAGCCCCAATACCCCAACATCCAGCTTGTCCCCGTTCACGATGCAGTCCCCTCAGAGCACCTCTTCACAATGGCCGTCTACTTCGACTCTCATGGACGACTTGGAGATGCCTCAATCTCCGCACTCGATGCAGCTTGATCTCACTGATGATGAGATTACAGACCTGCGCGATAGTGTGCACAGCCTCCTGGAGGTTGACACCAGCATGCGCAGCGCAAAATCTCTCTCTCCCGTGCCGACTCCGCCACCTAGGATGACCGCTTATGAGATTTTAACAATGATCGATAACATGCCTTACGAGACTTATCGCAGTCAGCCCCAGAGCGCGTTACACGCGCCGATGGCCAAGATCGAAAATACTCCCAGGTGCGCATTTTACCACGCTCCGGGTCGGGTTCTGATGCGTTTGCTCAGTGGCCTTGTCTTTATTCCTGAAATTAGTCCCGACGCCCACCTCATGAGTGAAGTCGACCAGTGGAACCGAGCGTACGCTAATGAGCGATCGTGGCATACTAATGCTTTCACTTGGTACGTTGACGTTACATATACCAATGCTTAACAACTGACAGTCGTGCATCAATAGCGCAGGCCCTGCTTTTCGACAACCTATGCTTCAGGATTGGCCCATTGATGGTACGCTTTGTTCCTGCTTTGTCGGCAACAATGCCGGTGCTGATTGAAATGCAAGATGGGTTGGACCTCGAATTCGATGAATTTCCCAACGACGTATTTATGGCTCCGCACAACAATTAGCTTGGTGCTTAAATAAGCTATGCCATCGTAAAATAAAAAAAAGGTTGCACTGCCTTTGTAACAGTTTAATTTTGTATCAACTCTAAATGTGATATTACGTGTTCTGTGTTTACATACATGATATGCTTTCGCTCGGAGATTGCACTCGCGGCAGCTTCCGGATGGTTACTGCCCCCACCATTCACCGTATCAGTTGTAAGAATTTCAGCGGCCAATGGCGCTTACAATTACACAAACGTATTATGAGGACTCTCTCCATCATTCAGCCCGCACTTAAAAACTCGTCTGTCCACACATGTCTCTCAGAGGAGGGACTTCATATACTAAAAGTAACAAGTTAAATAGCGCCTTTACTGGGAATTTCTGGTAAGGCAGGGAAGCAAGAAAACTGGCGATATCAGCAAGCTATCCTGTGAATGTTCTTCTTTCAACACCGTTTGGCAGAGTTCCTCATTCGTAATACTTATGAAAAAGACATCTTCACGCATGATTAGCCTGTTATTCATCTCAAATGGCTGATACCCTGAAGGAGGAGTCCGCATTTAGTGAAGGATATGTCATATGTTAGAGTCGCTATTTCAAACCTGGATTCAGAGCCTGGTGACGCTCCATATCATCCAATCGTGCTTCTCCGGTTCCACTTTACCGCTCCGTGTAACACTCACTTCCACTAGGTCCACATCCGCATGAATCGTACCCTTTTCAAAAACGCCATACCACATGTCTTTCCACGACTCGGGTGAATGGAGAAACGACTGGTTCCCACCATGGATTATCGTGCTTTTAGCAAGCCGTGCTCCCTGAGTCCCCAAAATCGTAGATCCAGGAAGAGGTGAAAGCAATGATGAGAGTAGCCGCGCGATTTGAACCTGCTTGCCTTCATCAAATAGGTGGAAGAGCGAGGATACACCGATGACGGCGGCGTGTCCTTGTAGAGGGATAAGGCTAGTTAGTGATTTGAGATCGGGACGGGAAGGAAGAGCTTCAGAGACGTGGAAGGGCGGGCGGAGTGAAATCATGGCTGGATCAACAACATCACCGGTGACGAAAGTGGCAGGAAATGTTTCTGGAGTAGTGCGAAAGAGATCGTGGCCGTAGTCCCAATATTCTTCATAGAGGTGAGTCAGAGCCAATCGCGATCGATGCGTAGAGGATCCCGATCTAAGCTTACCTTTAACCAGGTCGAATCCTACCACGTTATGTACGGGCCAGCCATCCGCTACGGCTTTGCGAATGTCAGTCCCAACTTTGGATGGGAGTTAAAACTTAAAGTAGATGGTGGGATGACAGGATCGTACAGCAACACCCCACGTCCAAAAAAATCGCATCTTTCCTCTCTTCTGCAACTTTCAAGGTACGCTGATAAGCAGGAACGCGAGATAACCAAAGCCTGTCATTTCATATCTGCGGTTGTGCCTTCATGTAAAGGGGGACATACTTGGTAAAACCAAACGCCTTGACATAAGGATAGGCAGTGGCTTTATAGGCTCTGGTCTGGATATCCGTGATATGTTTCTTTAGCTCCTCCTCATCTGCTATCTTCGTTTGAGCTTTGAAGAAAGCGAGTTCCTCTGGATCAAGAGAAAGCGGACCGTCATGCGATATCGTGTAAGCTCGCATACCTATCTTGAGGATTATTGACAATTGTGACTGTATGTGACTTGAAGGTACGCAAAGCCATAGATCCCGAGGCTCCAGTTCATTACGCTTGCACAAAATCAACCATTGTTAATAGAAATGCTGTGGCGTACAGTACTAAGACGTTAACATCATCACGCCAGGCGCCGAGCATTGAAAAGCGGAAAATGTCGAGGTATTTAATACTCGCGATTGAGTAACTGATAAGTGAAAGTCTTTTACTTAACGACAAGATGTGGAGGAAGAACTGTTCTAAAAGCAGGATACCAAGATACAAAGACAAACGATCATCTTGAGTCTTGTGCGTAAGTGGATTATTAGATGTTGAATGCCATCAACGCTTCAAAGTCTGGTAACACTCCATATCATGAAAATGCGCTTCTCCACTTCCACTTGACCGCTCCGTTTAATACTCACTTCCACTGGATCCGCCTCCACACGAATCGCGTCCTTTTCAAAAACTTCGCACCACATGGCCTTCCACGACTCGGGTGAATGACAAAACATCTGATATATACCACGAATTATCGTGCCTTTGACAAGCTGTGCTCCGTGAGTCCCCAAAATCATAGATCCAGGAAGAGGCGAAAGCAGTGACGCGAGTAGCCGCGCTACTTGAAGCTGCTTGCCTTCGTCAAATAGGTGGAAAAACGAGGAAGCACAGATGACGGAGACGTGTCCTTGTAAAGGGATAAGGCTAGTTAGTGATTTGAGATCGGGACAGGAAGGAAGAGCTTCAGAGACGTGGAAGGGTGGACGGAGTGAAATCATGGCTGGATCAAAAACATCACCGGTGACGAAAGCAGCAGGAAATGAATCGGGAGTTGTGCGAAAGAGATCGTGGCCGCAGTCCCAAAATTCTTCATGTAGATTAGAGAAGCGGATGCGTAGATGATCCGATCTAAGCTTACCTTTAAGAAGTTCGAATCCTACCACGTTACCGACGGGCCATCCATCCACTACGGCTTTGCGAATGTCACTCCCAACTTTGAATGATAGACAAAGTTAGAATAGATGGTGTGATGAGATAGGATCGTACAGCAACAACCAACGTCCAACAGAATTGCATCTTTCCTCTCTACTGCAAGTTTCAAGACACGCTGATAAGCAGGCGCGCGAGATAGACGAAGCCTACCATTGTTTATATGCAATTATGCTGTCGTATGAAGGGGGACATACTTGGTAAAACCGAATGTCCTGATACAAGGGTAGGGAACGACTTTGTACGCCGTGGTCTGGATATCCGTGATATGTTTCTTTAATTCCCCATCATCTTCTATCTTTGTTTGAGCTTTGAAGAAAGCGAGTTCCTCTGGATCAAGAGAAAGCGGCTCGTCCTCCGATATCGTGTAAGTTCCCATTGAGATGTTCAGGTGGCTGTGTATTTGTTTGACTCTGAAAACCACAAAAAATCGGCACTAAAACGCATTTGGTATATGTACTGGCTAAGTGACAAGTGAGGCTACTTTAACGTTTTCGTTTAATGACATGAGATGATGTACTAGATGAAGAATTACTGAGAAAGCGGGATAGCAAGACAGAGGAGACTGTAGGGAGGTATCTTGAATGTTATGCGTTGAACTTCTTCTGACAATGACAACTTTAATCTATTTGACAGCTTCATAACGATCGTCATCAGCAGTTGGTCATTATGCAGATTCCATGGGATTCATGTCTGGAACGCTGAACTGAGAGTTAGCTAGACTGATACGACAAGTAACCCCCGTCTCTCACCATGTAAGGCCCGCAACGTACGGCCTCACGTCTGGTTCCTCCACGAAGTAATAGTTGTTCCAGGAGTCCACTTCGCTTGCAGGAGGGACTATGATGTTTTGCATGCACGAAGGAAAAGGAATGCCAAAAATCTTCAGCGACTCTTGACT
The DNA here is from genome assembly GCA_032173475.1 of Amanita phalloides. NCBI lineage: Eukaryota > Fungi > Basidiomycota > Agaricomycetes > Agaricales > Amanitaceae > Amanita > Amanita phalloides. The sequence goes on along the minus strand of JAENRT010000003.1, from coordinate 307,763 downwards.
ATGGGGATGACAGATCTCTGGCAACATATTTTTGACACTTTGCGTCCAAGGGCTATACCAATGGAGCAAGGAAATTGGATGAACATGGAGGCTATGACTTGAGTCTACCTTCTTGACATGAGCAACTCGATGAGCCTACCTGTCCACCGCGTCCCAGAGGTTGTACTGATAATCGTCGAGGATATCAAGCGGAACATGCACCCCAGCATGGGCGCCATCATATATATTCTCCGTTTCACGATCAACGATTTCGAAGAACTCTGATGGATCACGAAGAAAGGGATGATTGTCATTCCCATTTCGCTACCAAGGGTCAGCAAAAGAGTTCATGCGATACAAATGCCCCCTTACCCAGTCAAAGGTCATGCGCCGCACTCCAAATGCATCATGCCAGTTGCGCCCAGAGAATTCTTGCTGCATGAGAAGGCTGAATCCTGAAAGCGGTGTAAGTAAAGCTTCTGTTTTTTATGGTTTTCTGTGGTATTGTAAAATTCGGGTAACCCAGTCGCTGCTCAGAGCGCCAGGAGGAGGTGTTGGTGGAGGAAAAGACGAGCTGCAGATAATATTCCCAGCGCCAGGGCGTTTTGAAGTGGGTCCAGGCCTGGGAAACAAAGTGTTGTAATCAGGGACCCACAAGTTTGGTCAACGACACGACAATTACGACAATTGAACTTGCCTCTTTGCGGCTTACGTATCACAGTTTGACTGCGGAATATTGTAAGTATGCTCGAACATTTGGATGCTTATGATTACTTACTACCTCAAAAAGCGCCGCTGTATCGCCAATACGGAGCTATCGACAAGCATTGCTCACTTAATGGTCGAGGCTACCGAGAGGCAAAAACCACGACAAGTGTTGCTAATCTGCTGAGGACATCCATCCCTTAGTTGGCGAGCCACCACGATAAGGCTGGACAAGAAAATCAAGGGTCATATCATTGATTGTGGTGATTTTCGTACGCGTTCCTTGGTCGCTGATCGCATTTGCGCCGCCTGGTCAGCACCATGATACCCGACAGTCGGTACTTCCCTATGCAGGTTCGCGCCAGTGGAAAAAGGGTTGTGAGTGTGGCATAGCCACTGTTTACATTCTACAGCTAGAACTCGCTGTTACTGATAGTATAAAATGACAGGCAGCGTCCAATAATATCCAAGGTCGTGTGTGCCTAATGATTTTTGCGGGTCTCACCTTCATGCACTTCCTTTTGGTGTCTCCCATATGCATCTGTACGGCTGAACCGCTCGTTGCACTCCTCGCAAGTCATCATCAAGCTAAGGAGATGTGTTGCGCATATATGCTTGATCAAGCTCTGGATGCTGATAAGCGACCCGTTACATTGGCCTCTCAACTGTCCTGCCTTGTCGACTCCCGAGCTCTCGTCGTCGGCATCGTCCTCACTCGTAGTATCGGGACGTCGAAAATGAACATTCCTGCTCCACTCGCTCTTCTTGACGTTGCGGCCAAACAGTTTCTGCATTTTTTTCCGTCTCTTCTTCAAGAGTGCACCATGGGACTGACTCTGGTACAAATCCGAATAAGGACAAGGAACCTCGTCCCTCCAGCGGCAGTACGTCTGGCATTTTGCTAATGGCTTGGCTTTGGGCGCGTCCCTGAACGGGCGGCCATTGACGTACAACAGTCCACGCGCATGTAGATCTCTGATGTGCCTGCGCATGTGTTGATTGACGCTGCTTCGGTCACAAGCAATAGACGCGCCACAATTTTCCCAGCAGCATAGTGCATACTGTACATCTTCTTCACGTTCAGCCGGCTTCATATAGCTGCCCACTTTCTTCCTGACCATAACTGCCGTGCGTCCGATGGGAGGAGTCGCGTCCACCGACGGTGGAGTGCTTGAACCCGCCGAGGACGTCCCTGGCGACTTGCAAGCAAAGGACGAGGATGTCGATGGAAAAGAAAGGAATGGGATTCTAGGTGGCGGTTCGGTTGCTGGTGCGTTTTCTGGGACAGCCATGACCGGTTTCCAGGCCCCTGGCCAAAATATTTGCCCAGCATGTGGCTGGCAGTAGAAAGTAGCTAGTGGCTAACCGTCAGAGGGTTCTAACCATTCACGCAAGCAACTAACCTGGGTTGAGCGCTATGTGATAGCCCAGTGGCAATGGCGCCGCCGCGTTGGGGACAAAACTACATGTGCTCAGATTAGCTGCCTATTTTTTCGGTTTTGCATAACAATACTAGCCTCGGCGCAGCGGTGGCATTTTCCGACGGAAGCCACGGAACATGGCTATATTCCGCAGGAAACACGCCCATTGCTGGTGATGGTGACGATGAATGGAAAGCATTTTCAAGCAACCAGTTGTCTCTGAGGTAAGCCTCTGTCCTGGAGGCACCGAGATCATAATTAAGGCTGGCATGACAAACGTCAGTGAAGCGATAGGTCAAACGTCACAAAGCTGACCAGGAAGTTGGATTTAAATATTGAGAAGAGAGCGACGGAATGGATGAAGCGTTGTGCGCGTCCGGTACGCTAAAGAGAGGAATGGGTTTGAAAGCGTCTTCTGCAACCAGGACATTGTCGAGAAACGGACCACCGCTCATTTTGGACGGAATAATGACATTCGAATGATTGCCAAAGGAAGGCCATCCGTTGGTGGCAGTTGGCGACAAGGTGGATAGTTCCGCCAACGAAGAACAATGGTTCCTGAATTCGTCCGGGGCCGGGATGTCAGAAGGCAAGACTTCGAGCGATAAGTGAAGCGGGTACATTGAACGTGAAGGGTGCCGACAATGCGAGGGTGTGCTGTGCCAAACATGAAGATGAAGCCACCACATATATACCCATGCTTAAGGGGATTCTTTTGTCAATGACACGACTAGGAGAAATCCTTTGTTGGTACTCTCTAATCCCTGGCCTGCGCGGCGCCTGTATAGGTGGCCGCCAGTGTACAGAGCGCAAGGTTGCATTGCCTTTCCTGGGGAAAAACCGATCCTGGTCCCAGAATTGTGGTTCTGATTACTTCTTGCGCGTTAATATTAGCCCCAAGCGGCAAATGTTGCTTTGTTGCTGTCATTGTGCTATCTTAAGCTTCCCATCATGGGACGATTACTATTAATTCTCATTCTCCATGAGTTGCAGATACCCGCGATGCCCATGGCCATAGCAGAGCCACCGAACCTAATGTCACCGCGCACAGTATCATCTGGATATTTCGCTAAGAGTTGCAAGCCACCTAGGACGTGTCATAGTAGATCATGTAAAGCTTTTCATTATCGAGATTTTGATATTCTACAGGAATGTGCGGAGTTAGCGGAGTTGGATTTTGAAGCTTGAGACGCCACAAATCATGTCGCCGCCAAATTTCAATGCTGTACGTCAATCGCTGCACGCGGCACGGGCAATTCATCAAGTCCTGAAGCTTCATCGGGGTCTGAGCCAACCTTTGCCGAGTCAACCTTTGCAAGAAGCCCTACGCTGCCCGTGTGGTACTAACGCCATCCAATGACTGGGTTTCAATTTTTATTACTATGCTGACAGTGCTGTAAAACGTTACTATGTGTACCTTAACTTCGCCAGCTAGGATAAGGGAGCGCCTTTCTAACAAAAATAGGCGGTGGCCTGATGAAAACAGAATGCCTTGCTTATGCAAAAGTGTATCAGGGGTCCGCGACAAGACGATTACAGATTTCCATCATGCTTTCCACCAACCATTCCATCATGCCACTGCCCCGCACGTCTTACCGAGCACTTCCGCCTCGCGCATTCCCTGCGTACACCCCTGCTGGAGTTCCCTCATAATCTCTGCCCGCAGGCCAGACACCACCATGTTTGTCCACCGCCCATCACGCGATCTTCGGGGGTAACGCTCTGCCTCCAAAACCCGAAGTGAACGCGAAAAACCTCCGCTGCCAGTGTGGTGGAAGAGGCACGATGTTCATGTAGTCAGAGAGAATACTAGCAGGCGCGATCCTTGTCGAACATGTCTGATACGATGGGTCCTCGATCCGCGCATCCAAGTTACAATTATTTAATGTGGAAGTTTCTTTAGTTTCTTTTTTTTTTTTTTTGGTATTTGAAGCTCGCCCGATGTATGCAACGTCAAAATTATCTACTTTATTCATGATGTACCCTAGATTTTGGGACCCACACATTAGAACCAAATGGCCGATTAGAACAGCTTGCCTGACGTGACGACAAATCTTTATGGTCCTCAAATACCCATTCACACGCCAACGCACAACCAATCACTGACATTTGTACGGCTAACTAACTTAACTACCTACAGAAACAAGCGACGCAGGGGTATATTCCACGAGAAAGTAACACTCGTAGCTATGACCTTTATCATATTATGATCCAAACTTACACAAAAGTACAGATGCCATCCTGACGAGCAGACACCCATTTGCGGCGAGCAGGGTTCCTCCACGCACATTCCCTAATATGCCTGTCTAGCATATCCTTGCGATAAAACCCAGTCCGCGTGCAGACCCCGCACCCATGCACTTTCCCCGAGAGGTGTCCCAGGGCGGAAGACACGTGCCGCGCGACAGAGGACGCGTTCATGGGCCCCGCGCGACACCCGGGCCAGGCGCACTGGACCTGCCCCGCGGTCTTGCGAAGGTCGAGCCCGTGCGCGGTGCGCAGGTGGCGGGCGACGGAGGGTCGGTCGGTGTAGATCAGCTCGCCGCAGCCACCGCGCCACCGGCAGTAGTCTCGTGGCTTGTCAGCTGGGGCTGGCGGCGCCGGCGCTGCGTCGATGTGAACGACGACCGGAGTGGTGTGCGTATCATTGCCATGGGTCTCCCTAAAATGACGGGGCGTGTAAACCTTTGAAAAACCACACGCCAAAACGACAAAGAAAAAGGTACTGACTCGTATCCAGCTGTGTCAAGGGAAGCAATATCGATTATTGGGGGTGGCGATCGAGCCGGAACTGGAACGTAGGGAGTCCACGTGTGCTGATACACGATCGGATCGCCGTTGCCAACACCTGGCCAGGCCGCCAGCATAGGTATAGGCATAGAGTCATCATGGCTGTAATACGGTTGCTGCTGTTGTCTGCAAAGGATGAGAAAAAATGAGATTGTGTCTCAGGAAACGAAACGAAACGATTTACACGGTCGAGAGGGAGAGCAAGGTATATTCCATTTTGTGTGAGTGTACGGACCAAAAAAGAGCGGAGAGGGGAGGGAGTAAGGAGCGACGATGGGATGGGGCGAAAAGGTCAAAATAAAAGTCCCAAAACCGAGTGCCTCGTGCGGCTTGGGTAATAAGGGAGAGAAAAAAACGGGGGTGCTCAGTCCATGGCCACAGCCGCGGCCCCGTCTTTGACTCGCATCGCATTTATCAATGCCGGGAAAATAATGCTGTCATCGGGCACATACCCTTGTTTCCCTTGTTACCCCAGTGCCCTAGCCCCATACCGAAGTAAGCGCGGAACTGACCGTTGCCCCTCCGAACTATCTGTTGGCGAGCAACGCTGGATACACGGGCCTAAGAGTGAGGATGGCCTAAGACGGCCTGGCCACAAGGGCAAGGCCATCAAGGCCACCCGAAAACAAACCTCCACCGCGAGGCTAAATCCTTTTTCCAATCAGCGGCGATGGTTAAATTATTCCTTCCCTCATCTCTGCAAACCAGTACGAGCACCGAATAGAAAATCGTAAATATAAGAGCTCTTTCACCTGCGGTAACGGGCATATAAATTGCAGATGGTTCAGCTGGAACTCACACGCAATCCCTCCAGGGCGGAAATCGGATGGGTGCAGCTGTGCCCGCCACCCAGTGGACTTGAACTCGGCTACGAGGCTTTGGAGCTCTCGCTGCAGGTTGTTGCTATGCAATCAGAGGACGAGGACAAAGGAGGCCTATAACTGTGCCCGCCAGAGCCCTAGCCGCCAAAGGAGCGCCCAACCTGCCAACAGAAGAACGCTGGGACTGAAAAGGCGACCTCTTGGCACGCTTACGGACTCTGAGTGGGCTTTGCAGGTCCCGCCGGCGAGTTCAATGCCTTGCCTTTTGTCGGTCGTCTAACGATCAGGCAGAGCTCTATCTGTCCAATGCCACCCAACTTTCCTGCAAGGCTGATATCCAATGCCTGGGGAATTGGGTAGCCATACGGCCATGAGGCGAGGCTACCAACCGAACAAGTCATCGACGCAAGCCTTGAGGTCAAATGTCTTTTATAACAGTGTCGATGGTTAGATTGACTGCTTCTTGATCTGCGGATGACGGCTCTTTGACCTATTGACGTGGACGTGGACAACACGGATTCAATGACGCGGCGACGCATGCACCTGCAAATCGTCAAGCACGAAATCGAGCACGCGGCCCCCCAGGACAGATAGACAGACGAGTGTGACGTTGACTGACACCTTCGGGCTCGAACACCACAACTTGGTGCTTGTCAAGTAGCAGTTATGCCATGGGAGGACCCCTAGAGAGGAGCCTAACTGGCCACGAGGAGCACTCATGCGCTCCGATTGATTCTGTCCGCATTCGGGATCGCCTGCCTGAAATGATCTGACCAGGCGCCCGTTGCTGACGACTTCGACTCGTCGCGTCCGTGACGCGTGGATCATTGCACCGTTTTCCCGCTCCGCCTTCCGTTTCTCCTGCCCTCACCCCCTAGGACCAACTATTTGCGATGTTGGATGCTGTGTGGATGCGACGGCCCATACAGAGTATATATGATGGTACCCTCGCGAAAATGTCGTCCACGATGCGGTTGGGGCTCTATATAGCAGGGCAAGGGATTGAGGTGCGGAGGAAGGAGGAAATCTTTTTCCACGCCCTCTCGCACTTGCCAGTGACACGCTTCATTTTCGGTTTTTTCGTTCTCGCATCTCCGCTAGAGGCTCATCCAATGTCTCGTACTTCTCGTACTCGGAGAATTGTGAATGCGGCTTGGTATACTTTTCAATGGAACCACCGCCTCTCGAACGTGTTGACCACCTGGTCCATCCACCACGCGTCCCCATCTCACAACTTCATATCACTATGCTTCCAACCAACGAAAGTTTTGGAGCGTAGTGTCAAGAGCTTCGATATGCCTAGCCCAGTAGACCTCTCCCGCACGTTCATCATGCGAAAGCGACGCATAGTGAGACACAGGTGCCATATCCTGGGATCCTCGAGCCCCATGATAAAGTTATTTGCTCAGAAGCAGTATGTATGAGCAGATTACCCCTTATATGACGCAGTTTCACTCGCAACGGCTGGCATCCGGGACATAAATCTAGTGATTCGAGCGGTTCATATGAGGGCAGACTCATGCGCTTGGCACTCTGCCACCCGTTGGCACATCCGCATTTACTTTCTGCCATTCCACGCGATGTAAAAATTGCCTCGGGCCGGCCTTTCCTACACCAATTTACTCTGGGGCGGGGTGCGGAAGATCCGGGGTTGAAGATCCATATAGGAAAATATCGGCCCCTGAAGCATTCAAATTAGTGACCGATGACGAACGTGTGCAAAGAGCCGCCGAAGATAAGACTATCCCCGAGTTCCGGCTGTCTGTCATGTCGTATCTCATGGTTTTCTTGCAACTTTCTTACGCTGTTGAGATACTTGGATTTCTTCGCGCCGCTCCTGGGAGAAACAAGGATGGCTGTGAGTGGTTGACAATACTACAGCACTGCTGCATTTTATAGTCATATTTACAGATACTATCAGGCCTGACTACGTGATGGGGTGCTCGAAGTCCGTGGCCCTTTCCCGCACCAAACCCCCATGCACATCCTTCAAGTGCCTCCCATACGCATCCATCCGGCTGAACCGTCTGTCGCACCCCTTACACGTCACCATCAAGCTAAAGAGATGCGTTGCACATATATGCTTGGTCAAGCTCTGGACGTTGATCAACGACCCGTTATATGGTTCCATTGGCTGTCCTGCCTTGCTGACTCCCGAGTCCTCATTATCGTCTGTTCCCTCGCTCATCGTATCGGAACCCTGGGTATGAACGTTCTTACTCCACTTGCTTCTTCCCATGTCGCGGCCAAATAGCTTCTTCCGTCTCTTTTTCAAGAGGGAATCGTGACAACGACTCTGATACAAATCCGAATTAGGACAAGGGATCTCGTCCCTCCAGCGGCAGTGTGTCCGGCATTTGCCCAAGAGCTTGGCTTGGGGTGCGTCTCCGAGTGGGTAGCCATCGCCAAATAGCAGCCCGTGATCATACAGATCTTTAATGTGCCTGCGCATATGTTTACTGACGCTGCTTCGGTCACAGGCGATGACCACGCCACAATTGTCCCAGCGACAGTAGGCAAGCTGTGTACCTTCTATTGGAGTTGGAGTGTTTGAGCCTACCGAGGACGCCCCTGCTGACTCGCGGGGGAAGTAAGAATACGAAACTGATGGAAAAGAAATGAGCCGGGTCGGAGGCGGCGGTACGTTCTGTGTGATAGCTGTAACACACTTCAGTAATTCAGTACGCTCAATAGTTGAAAGCATCGTCGAAGACCAATACTTCTGTCCAGCAGTCGACATTGTTGACTGACATGACGAGACTGATCGAAAAGAGGACAGCCCGGTAATAGGCGGTAGTACGGTCTGTGGGATAGCCGTGACAAACTTCGGTGTACGCTCAGTAGTCGGGGGCATTGTCGAGGTCCAATACTTCTGTCCAGCAGTCGCCATTATTGGTTGACATGACGAAACCGTTGGAAAAGAGGAGAGCTGGGTCACAGGTTGTGGTTCGGTGACTGGTGCGTTCTGTGGGATGGCTGTAACAAGCTTCAGTGACCCAGTATGCTCAGGAGTCGAAGACGTCGCCAAAGGCCAATACGTCTGTCCAGCAGTCGCCATTATTGGTTGACATGACGAAACCGTTGGAAAAGAGGAGAGCTGGGTCATAGGTTGTGGTTCAGTGACTGGTGCGTTATGTGGGATGGCTGTAACAAGCTTCAGTGACCCAGTATGCTCAGGAGTCGAAGACGTCGCCAAAGGCCAATACGTCTGTCCAGCAGTCGCCATTATTGGTTGACATGACGAAACCGTTGGAAAAGAGGAGAGCTGGGTCATAGGTTGTGGTTCAGTGACTGGTGCGTTATGTGGGATGGCTGTAACAAGCTTCAGTGACCCAGTATGCTCAGGAGTCGACGACATCGTCGAAGGCCAATATGTCTGTCCAGCAGTCGCCATTGTTGATTGACATGAGGCTGTTGGGAGGGGAGAGAGCCGGGCCATAAGTTGTGGTTCGGTGACTGGTGCCACATTCTGTGGGATAGCTGCAACAAGACCCAGTGACCCAGTACGGTCAGGAGTCAAAGACATTTCCGAGACCCAATAATTCTGTTCAACAGGCGCCATGGTTGGTTGACAACAGAATGTGACTGCATCCACTAATTGTCAGACAGGTTTAACCATCGGTGGAACTAACTGACCCGGGCTGGGTGTCGTTTGGCAACCCACTATCAAGCTAAGTATTCTCATTAATCGCGTATGGAACGGTTGTGTGCAACAGTACTCGCCTAGGCATTGCAGTGGCATTCGGGCATGGCGTCAAACTCGCCTGGTAATTCCATGGGCTGATCCTGGATTTTTCTTGTACCATGAAACACATTTCTGACGGTAATGCCGGTGACGACAGACTGAAAGCGCCAAAATCACTATCACCACTGCGCGACAAATGTCAGTGAGAAAGATGGAAAAAACATCGCAAAACCTACCAGGGAGCTGGATTTGAATATTGAGGAGGGACTGATGAGAGGGGTGAAGCTCCGGTGGATTCAAAAATGATATTGGCGCCTTTGTCAGAAAAGAGACCACCGCTCATGTCGGATTGAAGTGCAATATTCGAATGACTCTTGAAGGTCCAGCCGTTAGTGGATAACAGCTCAGGTTGCAACGAAGCACATCGCTCCACCGATGCAGAGTCATGCTTCATATATTCGTCCGGGAAATCAGATAGCCAGTTTTCAAGCGGAAGAAATAGAGACGACCTCATGAACACAAAGAATGTAGGGCTTGCAAGTAAGTGGCTGTCATCATGAAAGCTATTATATATTCAACGTCTAGCATACAAAGGCCACAGGACCTCATGTCAGCATAGAAGACGCTGGTGAGACCCAACAACCGGTAACTCACGAATGAGAACGTTCGGTGGCTCTCGCCCATGGACCTTTCCCGCAGGTGGCTCTATCTTGTTAGCCCCAAGTGGAAATTTTCGATTCCCGCCCATCTTCCTTTATCATACATCACTCGTGCGCATATGGAAACTGCGTGCGGGCATGACAGGGGCACCGGATTTACGAGTCAAGTTACAGAAGCTGGAGGAGACGAAAATCCTCAGTTGCAGCAAAAGTAGATGAAAGGCCTCGCTCGGTAAAACGCGTCCGGTAGAGCTTATTGGGAAGATAAAGTTCATCGACGCTGGGAGCACGCAAGTAATGAGTATGCCGCCCTGGTTGGTAATTTTACCGGGGAATGGAGATTGCGCGGATTCTTTAAATGGCGGTCCAGCAGGTCCTTGCGGAAAGAGTAAGCTCACAATTAGCTTTGGGCTCAACATTAAAGCGACGCTGGACGAACTGATTGAGTTTGGCTCCTGGCTCCAGTGTCATATTTGCACACGTGACATGTCAGATGACCATTCACAAACTGCTGTACAAACTGCTGTTGGGTTCCCATCCCCTCTTTGATGTCATCGAGGGATGCTGCGCGCCCCAGCACCAGCACCAGCACTGGAGGGGTGACCCCGATAAGCCGCAGGTTGTATGCGTTCTATATAGAAGTATGGCCGGTATTCAAATCGGCCCCTATGCGACTGGGTTTGGTGATCCGAAGGAGCTGGTCCTTTGCATATGCCCGCCTGCACCGGCCGGGCTGTTTTCAACTTACCGACCTTAACACCACCTTTTGACCGTCTCCGACTCCTCCGCTGCCGTGGAAGGCTTATCTATACATGTCGGCATGCGATAACCTTAGGTCCCTCTTATCGAATAGCCTCCGGTGTCTACGCGATGTGACGCCCATTCGCATACGATCTTTCCCACTCCTCAATGGATGTGCAGCTGGGACCACCTACCAGCATCGCTTACTTTCGAATGTGAAATTCAACCAAGGTACATGTTACTGACGAACTCCTTTTGGGTACTTGTAGATTCTGATATCCATGGCCGCCGGACTGGCGCCGTGAACGTAACGACCTACGTCTACGTCACGAACGCGAAGCCAACAGACCCGGATTTCACCATGAAAGGTGACAAAGTATACATCGTTATTGTGTTTAATGGCCGGGTCGGAAACACGACGCGGCTCGGTTTCAGTTTCACGACTGATTCCGAGTTGTTGTCGTGCATAGGTCAGTTTTCAATTACTGGAACCCAACCGACGAAGGCAGACAACCATCTCTGTGCGCGTGCTTTAGCCATCATCCATCATCCACCGATGCATTTTATTCGTTCTGAATGCTAGATTCAATCGACTTTGCGCGAACTATGAACATGTGCCGACGTGGCGAAGGTCACCCCATCATTTTCCGTGCTCGGTACAGGGAAGAATTCGGACTCCTAGGCCCCGTACAGATTGCATACCGCACGACGACCATATGGGGCTGGAACATGAATAGAGCAGTTTACGGCTTTAGCTATGACATGATATACATCAAGAACGTGTGCAGACAATTTTGCAGGTAGAGAACGCTGATGAATTAGAAAGTTATTGTAACCTTGACCGTGACATACACTCCCGGGATGTCGTTACTATATTTTACAGCATTCTGATATTATGTAATGCTGTTAGTTTTGCGACGGGCCTGCTAACGACATTCCTCTTGCCACGCCCTCATGCACTTCCTTTAGGTGCCTCCGATATGAATCCGTGCGGCTGAACTGCATCTTACACGCCTCACATGCCATCATTAAGCTACGGAGATGCGTTCCACATATATGCTTGATCAAGCTGTGGACATTGATCAACGATCCATCATACTGTTCCCTCAACTGTTCCGCCCTGCCATCGACTCCCAAGTCCTCATCTCCGCCTTCGCTTGTATCGGGATATTGAGCGTGGACGTTCCTACTCCACTGGGTCCTCTTGACGCTGCGGCCAAAGAGCTTCTGCATGCTCCTCTGTCTCTTTTTCAAAAGTGTATCATGAGACCGGCTCTGATACAAATCCGAATAAGAGCAAGGAATCTCATCCCTCCAGCGACAGTGCGTCTGGCATTTGCTCAAGAACTTGGTCTTCGGCATTCCCACGAACAGGGAGCCGTTGACGTACAGTAGCCCATGCAAATATAGATCTTTGATGTGCCTATGCATGTGTTCATTGACGCTGCTCCGGTCATAGGCTATGGGCGCGTCACAATTTTCCCAACGGCATTGCCCAAACTGTACACTGTTTTCATCACAATCGGCCGGTTCTATGTAGTTGGCCGTAATTGCTGTGCAATCTACCGAAGGCATTCCTGCTGGCTCACAGGAGAGGGATGGGGATGGTGAGACTGCAGGGAAAGAAAGAATTGGAGTCATATGCGGTGGTTTATTTCCTGATCCGTTTTGTGCGAGGGGCTTCGAAGACCCAGTAGGTTCAATAGGCGAATACATCCCTGGCGGCCAAAACAAGGATGATGGTATGGCAACAGAACCTCGCCAGCCCCCTTTTTCGACAGCCGACCTCCGCTAGCCCAGTAATTGACCGACCGCCACCGGTTTTCCAAATTCGGAACCAAACCAGCCCGTGGTGACATGTCACTTCCTGCTACACGTTCATTCATTCGCAGTCACTACCTGTCGACGCCTGGGTGTTCAAACTTCAAACTTTATTTTCTCGTTATACTCCTATTTGGACCAGTATTATATCTATAGAGAGAGATTGAACTATGCTCCTCGTATACTCCTCGTATTTGGACCAGTATTATATCTATAGAGAGAGATTGAACTATGCTGAGCAAAGGAGTACGCACTTTTGGCATCATTCATCCGTTCATCGGTCCTGTTGTTAACCCAGACCGTGCGACGGCAGCGCGAGGAGTACGAAAGATTGCTGATGCTACCGCCCGTGACGCGGATCCACAAAATCCCATCAAGAAATGGAAAATCAAGAGGACGGCTGGAAGAAATCATGGATCAATGGCCATGCGCAGGTTGGGGAGGGAGGGCAAGAGCGTACCAATGTCGGACGCAAGCGCCACGGCCCATGAGAAGGCAAAGAAGAGCGCGAATGAACGCCTGTAGATGATGTTGTGGCCATTTGGACAAGGGGCCGAGGAGGAAGAGACTGACACGCGACGAAGCAAAAAAGGTCCCAAAATCTTATGTAGGGCTTCGACGACCATCTTGCTCGTAGCCTCTTCGCCCTCAACACCTCTATTGTCTTTGTGTAAGAAACTATTGAGGTCCTCATAATGTACGAAGATCTTGGGGCAAATAATGTTGAGAAGAGCGAAAAGCTCCTTCAAATTGTTTTGAAGAGGCGTACCGGTGATCAACAAGCGGTTTCGGAAAGTGAAGGACTGACGGTATACAACGCCATCGGGCTTGGCTAACTATCAGCAGAATGAAAACAGGGGTGATAACGAGCTCACTTCGTGACCTCGTCTTTTGTGAAAGGGGGTATGATTCTTTGATGTGGTCGAAAGCGGAGGCTACAGGCTGTTTCACCTTCATAAAGCCAGTCAGTCAGTCAATGATGACGAGTCGACACACCTTGACCGCCTCATCCTCCTCCGGCCCCTCGTCTACGTATTCGCTCTCCCCATCAACGCTTTGAGAATCGGTCAAATATTTGTATTGATTGGAGGGATCCAAACCTGTCCGGAACCGAGGTTGCTTGGTACGACATCACTTAAGATGTCATCATCCATCGGCTCTGCGTTCACGGTCGTGAATGTCTAAGTTGTGGTCAGGACAAGAGACACATGGGTGAGTCTGAGGATGCGCGTTACGTGACTGTGACCGAGATTTCTGTGAGAACGACTCGAGGGGGATGTTAGCGAGTAGCGAATGATGTCCGAGTCCATACTCCTTGCCCTATCATAGAACAGCGAAGCAGCGTGTTAGAAAAGTACCGATGCCAAAAGTGCGTACTCCTTTGCTCAGCATAGTTCAATCTCTCTCTATAGATATAATGCTGGTCCAAATACGAGGAGTATACGAGGAGCATAGTTCAATCTCTCTCTATAGATATAATACTGGTCCAAATACGAGGAGTATAACGAGAAAATAAAGTTTGAAGTTTGAACACCCGGGCGTCGACAGGTAGAGACTGCGAATGAATGAACGCATAGCAGGAAGTGATACATCACCGCGGGCTGGTTCGATTCCGAATTTGGAAAACCGGTGGCGGTCGGTCAGTTACTGGGCTAGCGGAGGTCGGCTGTCGAAAAAGGGGGCTGGCGAGGTTCTGTTGCCATATGATGGGACTGCAGGGAAAGAAAGAATCGGAGTCATAGGCGGTGGTTGATTTCCTGATCTGTTTTGTGCGAAGGGCTCCAGGGACCCAGTAGGGTCAATAGGCGAATACATCCTTGGCGGCCAAAACAAGGATGATGAGACTGCAGGGAAAGAAAGAATCGGAGTCATAGGTGGTTGATTTCCTGGTCCGTTTAGTGCGGGGGGTTTCAGGGACCCAGTAGGTTCAATATGCGAATACATCCCTGGTGGCCAACACATCTGCTCATCAGGTGCCGTTGCCGGTTGACAATAGAGTGTGTCTAGGCCTGGGGGTAGAAGGTCGTCAGACGGTTTTAACCATCGGAGGAAATAACCGACCTGGGTTGGGCATCGCGCGATGACCCGCACATAATGGCATTGATGGGTTGAAAGCAGAACTAGGTATTCTCGGATCAACCACCTGTCTATGGTTTTGCGCGGAAATTCTCACCCTGGCATAGCAGCGGCGCTTGTACCTTGCGTCAAACCTGCCTGTGGAAAACACGGGATGTCTCCATATTCTGCGGGGAGCATGGTACCCATTGATGGCGAAGATGACAATGGCAGACAGAAATGATTTTCAGGTAACCAGTCTTCTTTGCGATAAGCCTCGGTCCAGGAGGTACCAAAATCATGGGTAAGACTTGCGCAACACCCGTGAGTGGGAACGTTTCGCAAAACGTCGAAAAGCTCACCAGGCAGTTGGATGATTTAAATATTCGAAAGAAACCGATAAGTTGTGCGCATCCGGTACGCCATGGAGAGGAATAGTAGGCTTGGAAGCATGTTCTGCAACCAGACAGTTGTCAAGAAAGAGTGCCCTGCTCATTTCGGGCTGAATGGCACCGACAGAAGTCCTGTTGTCACTGGGTAAGTACCTGGAGTCCACTGACTGCCCCAGAGTGGACGGTTCTTCAAGCGAAAATGCTTGCTCCATGAACTCATCTGGGGTATATGACAAGCTTTCATGCGGCAGAAAGGGAGGTGATTGCATGAACACAAATTGAGTATGTGAGGGAGCGTTAAGTAGCATCTTCAAGCCGCCACAATAACATCTGTTTACAAGACAAATAGAGCTTGCCAAAGACATTCCGGGGGGTCACAACGCCAGCAGAGTAATGCTCAGATCGACGAGATTTGGTGGCTTCATGGCCCAATGCCCATTTGGATATTTGCCGTCATCTCCACGTTAACGACACTAACCACAGCTGCCGAAGATGCGGTGGGCATGTGTAATTCTTTGAATGGCATTCCAGGCGGACCCCAGGACAGGAGGTTGAAGTGTTGGGATATTTGCGTGAATAATAGTAGGCCATAACGTTAGATCGGTCAAATGGGTTAGTGATGACTCACGACGCAGATATATCGTAGAATCTAATGACAATGTGGCGTTAAGGCACGATCACACTCACACTCACACTTTAGCCCTCCCTCCATTGCACTCGTGCGCGGTCTTTTCGTGACATGCCGCATATGCCGCGCCAAGACTCCTGGGGTCCAGAAGGAAAAAAATTAATCTCGTTTTCAGAAAACCTTGGGACGACCAAGTTTTCTTTTCGCGTAGCTGGGTGATAGGCGAGATTAGCCAAACTCAATAGCCGAGCCCAATCCGTCTGACCCTGTGCTGTGCTCGTTTCCTATTGCTGGGTTTGAGCACGAGTAGTAGGTGTCTGAACAGTTCAATATTTTTACCACTTCAGCCCTCAGTATTCTCGGGATGAGCAGTATTGTAGTAGGCATTGTCCCAATTGATTTTGGAAGGAAACACTGACAAATCTGGATGGTTTTTATGAACTGGAATTTCTAAAACAAAATTAATAAAAATGAGATCCACGTGGGTGGAGGAGGAGATCTCGAGAGGACGCTGCTGCAAGGCTTTCAGGGTCATTTTTCAGGGTCAGACAGATTGGGCTCGGGTCTCGCCCTATCACCCAGCTAAGCGAAAACATGGCCTTTTCTTTCCCTCTCACGCCCTCTTCTCCTTTGAACGCGGCACCTTATAGCATCATGTGATCGTCTGCCGTATTTTAATGGTAGCGCTGGCTGTCACCCTAAAAATGGGAAAATAAGCAAAGGAGCCGACATTGATGTGTGATGGCGGTACACGCGTCCGCTTGGCCACACCGCTGCTGCCGCGCATCATGTATTCGCATTTTATGCGTGTAACGAACGTGGCGTCATGAGAGTGGTAGTATGAATTGGGGAGTGGATGGGATGGGGGGGGCAAAAAGGTGAAAAAGAAATCTCCAAAGTCGAGCGCCCTTAATTTACTGATGTCGGGACTCAAATGATGTCGTAGATCGGATCCCCGCGTTTCCCCATTTTCCCTGATCCGACCATTATTCTCTCCGTTCTCGGGAGGTACCCGGAAGGTAAGAGTTGGCAACAAAATGACGTCTTGGACACGAGGCAAAGCCACCAAGGTACTACTAGCTCACGCAAAAAAATCCTGCTATGTACGACTGAGATAACAAAGCTCCCATCACCGCCGATGATGACTTAGATGTACCTCTTTGGTTCAATATGTTCCGCGGTGTTCTAGATGTTGTGCAGGTGCATGGTGTGGGCCCCGGAGAGCTGAGAACGGGGGCATGTCCCCAATCTGTTAGTCGGTGAGCTCCCCGGACATCTGCCCGTTACGTGAGTGATATGGTACAAGAGTTGACCTGTTCCCTATGATGGTGGGCATTGAAAATTATTGCCAGCACCACATTGAGGGGGTGTAGCCAGGGGTTAAGGCTGCTGGCTGTGGCCAACGCAGTTGGGGTTGTCGCCACGGTCCACGCCGCGATGGGCCCGAAGTCACCCGTGATTACCCGAGGGTGTTGTTGGAAGGGAAAGGATTATAGGAATAATCAAAGGTCGTGTGCATTCCACACCGTAAAATAGAGCGTTGAAAGAGTGCTGAAAAAGAAAATTAGCACAACGCCACTTATAGATCATTTTCGTTAAACGCACACTTTCTTTCCTGATCATATCTCCAAGCACCCGACAAGTTAAGTCGTCCACAGCGAACATGGTCAACGCAAGCCTGAAAATAAAATAAAAGCGAGACATTTGAAAAGGAGATGTGTCAAAAAAATTGCATGAGAAGCGAGACATTTAAAATATTTGAGCCCATTCGATGCAAAGAGACAGTCACTTTTTTTCCGACGCCGATATCTTGCGTTACAAATCACGAATCACGAGACCGTGGCTTGAGTCACATGTAGCAAGAAGAATAGCTGGCTGGCGCCTCGTAAAACCCTACACTACACCTCACCTCGCTCGAGCGCCGAAATGAAATGACGACGGCGACGATGGAAGGGTGCTCATTCAGTGAATCGTAAATCTAGTCTAGTCAACCTGCCCTGCCCGTCGTCGAGCGCGCACGTTCCCGACTTGCGTTCGTCTCCACCTTGACATACTCATGGTCCTCCCCCATTCCTTCCGCATGTTCGTTCAGAATCTCCCTGACTGCTCCATCTGGTTTGACAAATTGAGTGATCGTCTCTTTCTCAACCGCCATATCGCGGAAGAACCTCGCCGTCTTGGCCGCCTCCTTCCGCGAGTGGAACGAAAACGAGAGTTTGGTTCCTGCCAGCCTGGTCGAGCACTTTTTCCATGACTTGATACCGTTTGATAGCCTTCTTCTCTGTGATACTGATGAATTGCTGCTGAAGGCCACACACAAGGCCGATACGGGGCGTTGAAATAAAAGAGACCCTTCTTCTCGTCGACCCGCAAGAACGTCGCCACGTCCTCATAATTGGGCAGTGTTGCAGACAACCCGACCAACCGAACGTACTCGTTCGTCTGCTCCAGTTTTCTGATCGTCCTGGCAATAATTGCCTCCAACACCGGCCCACGCTCGTCATGAAGAAAACGGATTTCATCGATGATAATTAGCCAGACCAGATTCGTGTAACCAAGGTCGGTGCTCTTGCGCGTGATCGCATCCCATTTTTCTGGCGTCTGGACGATGATTTGCGTCTCCGAAATTTGTTGCTTGGTCATTTGTGAGTCTCCGGTGAGTTCACCGACCTTAACTCCAAAGGTCTTTAACAGCGCAGAGAAGTTGCCGACCATTTCCTGTGCCAGGGCTTTCATGGGTGCGATGTAGATGACTTTTGAAAGCATCCAAATCAAACATTCCTGTGGCTTCATCCCCGACTTTGGATAGTTCATTGAGGATAGTAAGCATAACCACATTCGTCTGGATAGCAAGTAAGTCAACGATCAATAAGATCTGAGACAAAAAACTTCGAATACGTACTTTGCCGGCACCAGTGGGCGCACAGAGAAGAATTGGTTCATCAGTTCCGAACGCGATGGGAAACAAATTGCTTTGCACCCTGTTCAGTCGGGGAACTGTGAACGCCTCCCTGGCCCATTGCGGCAACGCCGAAATAGGCACCAACTCGCCTTCAGTCATAGGTTTCTGCTTCAGCGCGGGTACGTGGATTTCTTCATACCCTTTTCGCGAGCGCTTGAACGAGCCCTCGAGCAACTTGCATTTTTTTTGTTCCGACATCAAATGGCCTCCCTGACTAAACATCATAACTTTCAAGATCGAGAGTCCGTTTAGGTTGGAGGGTCGAGAGTGGCCGTCTTAGGAACCTCTGGTTTGGCTTCATCAACGTCCATGGCGTCCGTTCTGGCCTTGGTTTGCCTATCCCCTGCTAGCTCTCGCAAGATCCAGCCTAGACCTTTCTCTCTCATTGCTACCTCGACGTTCACCCTTTCGTCGGCACCTGGGCATGCAAGTTTCGTACACCAGACGATGACATCCCTGTTCTTCAAAAAACTTGGTTACCGTGTGGAAGCTCTGGAACTAGAAGAACTCCCTAAGTTGATTTTCGACGACTCGTAAATTGGATTCTGAGCCGGGGATGCTGAGGACGGCTGCAGCCTCATCAGCAGCTGTAACCGGATCTGGATAGATTTCCGAAATTTGTCGTTGGACCCAGAAGCCGCCAATGACGTGTGGAGAAACGATGCCCTTGTCCACCTTGACACTTTTTGCCTTTTTCCCCTCCCCTCCCATCACCAGCTCCTCTTCTCCCACGTCTCTTGGTTCATCTTCGGCCTCCTGCGCACCCACCTCCTCCTCCTCATCGTCTGACTCATCCTTAATCTCAAAACCTTCCTCGTCCTCGTCCTCGTCCTCGTCCTCTTGCTCTTGCTCATCAAACACGACTGCAACTCCCAATTCATCATCAATCTCCGCATCCTTCTTCTCCAAGTCAGGATCCACCATGGCCACATCTTCGTCCCCGTAATCCGTGATTTTTTTTTCGTCAAACTGCCCGAACATGTCATTGCTCACAGGGCCAACCACCTCCTCTGCCTCCTAGAAGACCGTTAGCGCGAAGGATCCGCCAACCCGTATACATCAGCTGCCAGCCACCGGGGGGCGCAAGTAGCTGAGTCGCCGAGGGTTGCAGACAGGTGGGGGTCGGCGGGAATGGGCACAATCCGTCCAACCAACCTATCCTGCTGTTGGCGGGACATGAATACAGTCCGCAGTCCGCAGTCTCATCCCAGAGGTGACATAGCCGGATAGCGAACGCAGGTCGGAGCACTCTAATATATGCCAAGCGAGAGGTAGCGAGCGCGCGTTAAGCTGCAGCAACAGGAAAAAAAAAGAAGACATATTTGGCCACTTTTGTCGCGTATGGTAAGTGGTCTGGCGGGCGTAGGTGAGGTCGTCATAATCATGTTGATGTCTTGAACCGTGGGAACGCCTTTTCCGTCAACCATGTCTTCATCTACCACTGCCGCAGACCGCCCCTTGCCCAAATACAGGCACGGAGAGAACAAAGAGCGCGCGAGCAGGCGGATCGCGAGCGCCGCGAACGTGAGGAGCAAGAGCGGGAGGCGAGGGAGGTGGAAGAACTGGAGAAGCAGATCCAACGGGAAGAAGAAGAAGAAGAAGAAGAGAGGCTGCAACGGGAGGCAGCGGAACGACGCCGGCGCGATGATGAAGAGGAGGAGGAGGAGCGAATGCGCCGTGTGGAAGAAAAAAAACGGCAGCAGGAGATGGAGGAGCGGGTTCGCGCGGAGGCTGTTCGAGCGAAGCACGAGCCGGTCCGTAGCCTGCTAGGAAGGGGGGGGGCGTCAGGAGGGAGGCACTGTGGCTCGGGCGAAGAGAGGAGCCGAGTCTCTTCTGAATCCGGCGACGAGAATGGTCCCTTCGGGCCAAATTCGGAGGCCCATTCTTGGCGATTTTGACAATGAAGATGAGGTGGATGATGATGATGACGACGACGACGACGACGGGGGCAAGGGTGAGGAGTTGATGAAAACGGCAGTCGGCACCATTCGGCAAGAGTGGGCGGTTGCTGGGCCTTCAAAACGGGTTCGGGGGGGAACACAAGGTCCATCATGCCGGGCCGTCGAAGAGGAGGCGATCTGCCACTCTGAGTGAGAGTGCGGTGCGTTGCGATCGGTAACGTTTTTCTTTCGGAATCAATCTGATTGTATTATCATTGCTAACGTTGTCCGATTATATAGATGTGCAACTGCAGGTGTTCCTTGCCAGTTGGATGGCTTGCGGGGTGCGTGCGTGCGGTGTAGGCGATTGAAATTAAAATGCTCTCTTGCTGTGCGGGGGCAAGCCTGGTGCACGAAAAGGGGAAGGCGGTCGCTTCGGCGGCCATCGAATCAAGCGATGGGCCGGAAGAGACCAAACTGCAACCGAAACGGCCGGAGGAGATCCTTCAGCAGCTGGTGGACCTTGCAAACGGCACAGTGGACATGGCCAACTGGCAACAGAACAAGGATACAGTGATATTGTCCGATTTGAACAGTCAGGTTCGATACCTGATTTTCAACACCGGGCCAAATTCGCAACGCGGGCGTGTCGAGACTCGGGACGTTGCTTCCATGACAGAGGAGACTTTAGAATCGGCATGAATGGGTTGGCCAGACGTGGGTTTGGTTTAGCAGGGCTGTTGAGGCGAGGGTGAGTCACAGGAGGCAGGTGTTGATACGGCCGGTTCCACTTGAGCTCCTTGTCGCTTTTTGTGTGTTTTGCATTTGTGTTATTTTTATATTTTTCTAATGATGATGTTACTGGTGTTTTTGGGAGTCTCGGAAACAAAATCTAAGAAAAATCCAAGTAAAGTTCTTTGGAAAACTATAGTAAGATTGATGGTATATGAGTTAATGTTCTTATGGGAGAAAAAAGGAATGTTATCGGGAAAGGAGGAAGATAGGAACGAGCTCCGGCTCGGACAACCTGGAAATCATGATTCCAGAAATTCATGCAACCACCATCGGGACAGTATCACCCTCCTAGAAGAATTGTACTCAGAGCGCCGAAATGAAATGACGACGGCGACGACGGAAGGGTGCTCATTCAGTGAATCGTAAATCTAGTCTAGTCAACCTGCCTTGCCCGTCGT
Organism: Amanita phalloides; assembly: GCA_032173475.1. NCBI lineage: Eukaryota > Fungi > Basidiomycota > Agaricomycetes > Agaricales > Amanitaceae > Amanita > Amanita phalloides. Next base: position 286,031 of record JAENRT010000003.1, on the reverse strand, counting down.
CGAGCGCGCACGTTCCCGACTTGCGTTCGTCTCCACCTTGACATACTCATGGTCCTCCCCCATATGTGGATGATGTGCCCTCGCCTGCGCAAACCCATGCAAGCCAGGCGCATTCGGATCCCTCTTCACCCCCATATACGCCTCTCCCAAAATCTGGAGCGCAACCGCCCTCAACACCGCCTTCTCTCTCCCCCCCGTCCCCTCGTCCACCGCCAACACGCGATCACACACCTCCCTCAACACTCCCTCCACCTCGAGCTTCGTCCCTTTAAACAGCGCCTGCAACCCTTTCTCGGCAGCCTGCTCCTCCAATTTCTTCCGCTCCTCGTCGCTCAGCCCACCCGCCTTTTCGGCCGCCTGAAGCTGGTCAAACACCGACTTGAGCTCCATCGCCGACCGGAGGGTCGACACCGTCTCTGAAAACACGTGATACTTGCCCTGGACGTTGTGGAACCAGCCTCCGACGCCAAAGAGAGTCTGGTGCGAGGCGAGGTGGTGCTTGGCTTTGGAGAGGTAGACGAATCCCGTGGTTTGGAGGAGTTCGTATCCGTACGACTCGCGCACAAGCTCGTTCGCCTCGATCGCGCAGATCTGGCTCCAGCTCGAGGAGACGGAGGGATCTGAAGGGCCCAACGCACTTTCAGTAAAGATGCTCAGTTTGCGGTCGAGATTAGAAACGAGGGTGGATATACGCGCTTCCCGTGCTGCCGCTTTCTATTAAAGTTGTCCTTTTTTTTTTTATAGTAGTGGAAAAGGGAGAGAGAACTGACCTCGGCCGCCTTCTTGCGCGCCTTTTCCTCTTTTGCGGCCTTTTCCTCCGGAGAGAGCACCTTTAACTCCCGTTTCCTCTCCCCTCCTCCTCCTCCTCCGCCACCACCACCACCACCACCACCATGCGCCACAACACCCCCCGAGCTCTCCCCCGCCTTTCCATTCACATCCCGTGTCAGATCCAACTGATCCTTCTCCTTCTCCTTCTCCTCCTCCTCCTCCTCCTCTCCCTCCTGCATCGCCGCCTTCATCTCCTTCGCGAGACTGATATTCCCAATAATCGGGACAAACCTCTCCCCACCAAACATCGCGCCAAACACCTCCTCTGGATCCACATACCCGCCCTCAGGCGTGCCTGCCTTGGCTCCAAACTCGTTGTACTTGGCCCGCAGCACGGGGTCGGACAGCGTCTGGTAGGCGATCGAGATACGTTTGAACCGGTCCGAGGCGGACGGGTCAGACAGGTTCTTGTCAGGGTGGTGCTTGATGGCCAGACGCCGGTAGGACTTTTTGATGTCGTCTGGAGAGGCAGAGGGCGGCACGCCGAGGAGTTCGTAGTATTCGGTTTCGAGCGGCCGGTCTTGGGTGCCAATGAGGCGGGTTTTGCGGGGCGGTGGTGGTGGTGGGGGAGGTGGGGGTGTGGGTGTGGGTGTAGTGGTGGTGGTGGTGGTGGTGGTTGCCGTGGTTGAAGAGGCAGTGGTAGATGGGGAAGAGGGTAGAGTGGGGGTGAAGACGGCGTGACAGGCAAAGCAGCGGACGCGGATAGAAAAGGCAGGCGCTGGCTCAGGAAACTCGAGCAGTGTATGGCAGGCTGAACAGCGCGCAGGACGGTGGGCGACGATGGGCCGCGAGGGCAACGGCTCAGTGGTGACTCGAGCCATCGTCGACGTTCGGTGGAAGAGCGGTGTCACGCTCACGCTACGTCACAAGCCTCATTACTATGACATGGCTATAGAGAACTTTGACTATCTCGCTTCACAGCACGTTGGACAGCTCGATGGGAAACGCAACGTCATAGACCCCGTCTTTATTCTTCCCGAACAGAAAATCCCTGTCCCGTATCCTAATTTAGTGATCATGATCATGACCATGAGTCCACTGCAAGGACGTACTCAATGAACAACCCTGTACCCTTCGACACCCGATGCCTCGCAAGCGTTCAATCGAGCTTGGTCAAATATGCCCGATCCAACCTCGTCTGCCGTGCCCTATCACCCATCTTCCACATGACGATGTCATCATCATCTTGAACCCGACGGGTGATGCTCAACTGCGTACCCCTTCATACTATAGCCAGCTGCTCTCCAGTCGCTCGAGGTTATACACCTCGCGTTTATCAGCCTCCTCGACACGGTAGCTTTCTTCAATATCCTCTCGCGTCCCAGTTGAGAACCTCGCGACTCGCTTGAGATGAGGACCTCTCTGCCGTTAATTCTTCCAGCGCGGGGGTCCATGATTCGGTAGAGTTCGCCTTGAGTACCACTACCTGTAGCCCAGGCAAGGAAACGTCCGCTATTCCATATCCGTTCAATTGCACCCATTGGACAGGATCCCAGCTCCCATTTCGCTACCCAAGATTTGTTTTTTTTTTTTTTCCGTTCATGGCAGATGCCTCTTCTCCTAGTGGGGGAGGCCGCTTCAAGCTTCAAGTTCTAGTAAGGCCCAAGGGGTGTCAACTGGTCACATGGAAGCGATGAAATATTGGCTCACAAAGCCAAGACGACGCCAATCCAAGTACATATCTCAACGACAACCCTGATGATAGTGACAGGGTTGATTTGCACTGCCGCATTTAAATGATCAGTCCATTTCCGTGCCTAAAGGAATGTGGGCTTCCAGGGTAGTGCTAGCACCTGAGCCCCTGAGGGGTTGCATGGTTGCCAAGTTGGAGTACCGGACGCGTTTCAGCCCAAGTTCCATCATCGTGTGGATGCCGTTCCCACCTCCAAGATGACTTAGTAGTCGTTTGACAGGGCTTCCAAAGCCAATACCCTGACTAAATAAATAACGAACCTCGCAGAAAACATCAAAGCGTTCGTGCACAGAAGGGCGGCACACCCAGGAGATCGGTCGTAGTGGTATTCAGTTTCGAGCGGCCAGTCTTGGCTACTAGTATGGGTTTTGTATCTGTGTAGAAATAGTACGCTTGGCACGCTATGATCTAGTAAATTGTGGCATTAAGGTACAGAGGAACTTTCAACTGTTTCATTTTTGACCGTCTCCCTACGCAGCACATTTTTCATGATCATGAAATATCTCCGCGGGCCCATCAGAGTGTAAATCTTCGAACTGCCCATTGTGCTTGAGGCGCGCGTTGGACAGCTCGACGGGGAACGCATACTCATACTTATTCTCATGACCCCTCGGGCCCTTCCCAAACAGGAAATCACTGTTCTCCGTCCTATCCATTTGCCCCTGCTGCCTGAGTGATGATCTATAACCACGGTGCGCAAAGACGTACAAGTATTCAATGTCCAACGCTCCCACCTTCGCCACCCTTTCCCACGCCTCCACTTTGAGTTGGCGCAAGGCATTCGGATCCAACCCGGTCTTCTCGGCCCTATCACCCAACTTCCACAGCACGATGTAGTAATGAACTTGACCCCCCGGCTGGAGATCAACTCCGTACCCGTCGATAGCCCGCTGGTGCACTAGCCTCTGGTTCTGCGACTCGCGCCTAACAGCCTCCTCGATATGATTATGACTACTACTATGCCCGGTGATTCGTTTGATGATGATCTCTCTGTCCCCCACTTTTCCGGCGGGGCCCTTGATTTCGAACAGTTCGCCCCGAGTACCGCTACCCGTTTTCCCGATAGAGACACGTTCGCTATTCCATATCCGTTGAATTGGACCCATGGAACACCCCGATGCAGCGCTAAATTCACCCGACGTTTTTAGGCGCTTTGATGACGGGGGAGACCGTTTCTTTGGAAGAAAAAAAAAAAGAGGTCAATTACTCAAAAAAAGGCTGTATGGAAACGATGGAAAATACTGGCTCACAAAGCCAGCACGCCTATCTTGGTTCGGATCGCGGCCGACCGGCGACGCGTATGCAGCGCATGCAAAGAAGAAGCCTATAAGGAGTGGGAGACGCATAGTGAATGGATTGGATGAGTATACGAGGACCAGCCTGCCAAGCACATGCGTCTCAGACTGCGATTATATATATATATATACATGAGAATGGCGGTGTTGAAACGTTTGATGAGCGTCGCCAACATGCGCGATGGTTGAGATGACGCCAAAAATCATGTCTCGACGACAACGCTGATACATATCACACATTTGTTCGACTCGATTTCTGACAAACGGGTTGAGAGAAATGAAGCCAATAAAAATGTGTTGACATACACTGTCGGATTTGAATGAGTTGGGAATCAATATAGTTGTGCATTTCCGTGCCTCACGGGAAATGCTCTAAGGATCCAGACTGCGAGCGGATTTTCATAGAGCCAGAGGTTGCATCAAATGGTTGCGCGGATGTGGTTGCCATTGGATCGTTGGACGCGTTTTTGGCAGTCCCATCTATCGATATCACCCTGCGCGTGGCCATGGATGGTTTTTTTTCCTCCGCAACGTTCCAATCGAACCGCCAAGATAATTGTCAATGCATTATATGCCGCTTCAAAAGCCACAACAACCTGACTCAATAACGAAACTCGTAGCAAAAGCTGGAAAACATCCAATCTTGAATGTCCTGCCGGGCTAATCAAGACGCCATCCCAAGGCTCTTTGATTGCACGAAGACTTAGTGTCATATACATTATTAAACTGGTTTGTCTTTGCGTTATGCGTGGCAACTTGTCCCCAGTCCCAATATCGTACATCTCTGATATTATCAACTCAACGCGTTATTCGGGAAGAGAATAATTCTCACTCACATCTTGCAAAAACTGCGCGAAACATCCATCTCTCATGATCGCCTCACTTCGGGCTTTGATGTCGATCTTCTTAACTTCCTTTACATGTTTGAGGTCAATGAGATATTTGCTAAGCCATGCCTCAGACATTTTCATCCCCCAATAATCTAGGAACATCCATTGAGCCAAACTTTGTTGTGGAATTAGGGACTGGGGCGCTTACATGTAATCGACGCATGTGGTCCAAAGTATCTATCGGCAATTATCGTGCGAGACTTGTCACGTTGTGAATTAGCATCTTTGTGAAACAATTCTAATATTCGAATTTTTGTCTTGTCAGGACTGGGACCGAGATACATGACAAGCGTCACGTCAGTAGGGTGAGGAAGGTTTATCTACATTACATGGTAAAAATATTGCTCTTGTTTGGATTGCGACGAAACTCTGACCGTTTTCAAGAGGTATATGGCGCCCAGTCTAAATGGACCTGGGAATGAAAAATAAGACGGGCTTGAATGCCGTATTTGCATTGAAACCATTCGTCTTACGATTTATCCGATCACGATAATCATGAGTGCTGGATGAGGGCATCGAACCTCCATGACCGCCATGTGCGTTTACTGTGGCGAAAATCCTCATGTCGTATTTGCATCAAAAGCCTTGGACTTACTTTGTTGATGTGTTGAACCGAGCGGATACGCAGGCCCTACCGCGGAAATGTTCATGTAGTGTTTGCATCAAAAGCCTTGGACTTACTTTGTTGATGTGTTGAACCGAGCGGATACGGAGGCCCTACCGCGGAAATGTTTATGTCATATTTGTATCGAAAGCATTCGACCCCTTACCCTGTTGCTGTCCATGACTCCATGCCGGAAAATGTTGATTCTGGGACCCTGCGGCAGAGATGGTCATATCGTATTTGCATTGAAGGTATTCGGCTTACCCTGTTGAGGTGCGCCATCATACCAGTACCGTACATCGCAGTCCTGCAGTGGACATGTCTTATTCATATTTGTATCGAAAAGCATTCGACCCCTTACCCGTTGCTGTCCATGACTCCATGCCGGAAAATGTTGATCTGGACCCTGCGCAGAGATGTTCATATCGTATTTGCATTGAAAGGTATCCGGCTTACCCTGTTGAGTGGGCGCCATACATACCAGTACCGTACATCGCAGGTCCTGCAGTGGACATGTCTATATCATATTTGTATCGAAAGCATTCGACCCCTTACCCTGTTGCTGTCCATGACTCCATGCCGGAAAATGTTGATTCTGGGACCCTGCGGCAGAGATGGTCATATCGTATTTGCATTGAAGGTATCCGGCTTACCCTGTTGAGGTGGCGCGCCATACATACCAGTACCGTACATCGCAGGTCCTGCAGTGGACATGTCTATATCATATTTGTATCGAAAGCATTCGACCCCTTACCCTGTTGCTGTCCATGACTCCATGCCGGAAAATGTTGATTCTGGGACCCTGCGGCAGAGATGGTCATATAGTATTTTCATTGAAGGTATTCGGCTTACCCTGTTGAGGTGCGCCATACATACCACCGTACATCGCAGGTCCTGCGGTGGACATGTCTATGTCATATTTGTATCGAAAGCATTCGGCCCCTTACCCTGTTGCTGTCCATGACTCCATGCCGGAAAATGTTGATTCTGGGACCCTGCGGCAGAGATGGTCATATTGTATTTTCATTGAAGGTATTCAGCTTACCCTGTTCTTCGAATTGTCCGGAATCACCAGAACCGTCAGGCTCGACAGTAGCCGGGGGCTTCTTAGGCGGGGCGCCATTGACAATGAGAGGCCCACTGGAATGTTCGACTGCCTCGACGATGCTGAGTAGCCCGAAGACAAATAATAAACACTTGACAAAAATCATAGAGTGCCTTTTCGTGTTAGAAGTTGGATATTTTAGTTGAATTGATGGAGACCAGCTCAAGGACGATGGCAAGCGGAAAGAGCGTATTTGTACTTTGCCGATTCCATGGTGGGAAAGCCGGCAAACGGCTGATCATGATGCGACAACCTCAGGCCGATCTGCCAAGCACAGCTTTGATTATGGCGCAGCAATTACCACGTCACAAGTGCCACCGCCCACCGCCACCCGTCGACCGACCCGCCCGCGCTGCCAAGGGTCCAGAGGAATTCAGGCAATATGCTTAGAAAGACGCTCGTCGATTTCTGCAGCGCGCCTCTGGTGAACATTAGAAGAATAAGAACTAGCATTAATGGGCGAGCTCACCATCAACTGGCGGTGGTGCGTCATTCAGCGTAGACCGGTAGGTCACACTCGCCAGTGACCGTGACGGGTAAGGCGGTTGGGTGTTCCGAAACACAAAGTACGGTCACGATGCGCCCATGCAACCCGTACATTTCTACGACGTCTCAAATCTCGTAATCTGTTTATTATCAGGACAGCATTATTGTTGTCAATTTCGGGACGAAGTCTAGAAGGTGCACAAGTCCACGCTATCATACCGAGATTTAGGAATTCGCATTTAGTTGTCATGTTGCGTAACCAGTATCTGCGCTTCCAGCAGTGCCGTTCCACCGCCAATCCACATCCGCGGTGTAACGCCTGCCAACATTGCCCTCCGGTCCGCCGGGGGTCGATGCGGACACCATCCTTCGGACGTGAGATGGAAATGACTGCGGGACCGTTAACAACTGGCACGGGAGCCGTTTGAACTGATGCACAACGCTTTTACTCCGTTGTGACTCCATCGACTAGTATCAGTCTCATAGATGTCCAAGTCACCTTCATGGCGAAATTCATGTCCCGCCAACTGTTGCGTTTAAGTATCTCGGTCCTAGGAACCTCAAACACCCTGCACCTCAGATATCGATTAATGGTCGCGGACGTTAACCTAATTGGCCAGACAACAGCATGAATGTTATCACATGGACATGGACATCGAAGTTGGTCGGTCGTCGTTCGTATATGGGTTTTGTGTCACACCCCGTTCGGTACCAAGTCAGCGAAAAGCCCTCTGAAAGAGCTCATGGAACCTGAAGCGAAGATGCCACCATGTAGAACGTGAGGAAAGGCGCGTTCCTGGCTCTACAGCATCAATAATCATGTATCAAGAGAAGAGCAAGTTCCTACTGATGGGAAATGAACGTGAATTCAATGTCTAGCAATGGATCGAGGGTGAAGCTGCTCAATTCGAACATGATAGACAGTTGCGAAAAAATTGCGATTGCGCAGCCTGGCTTAGACTCGGATTCTAGTGACTTTCAGATGGTGAAGAGCATGATTACCTTCGAACAAGCGGCCGGCGACGGAACGCTTAACGATTACCGACAAACATTCTGCGTTAAGCTGATCTTCTGCTTTGACAAAGATTGCCGGGTGTGGCATCTGTATGCCGCTTTGTCATGTGCACTTCTCCTAGGAAAATGTGGCACCGCTAACGGGGAAATCAGAAGTGAGTCATGGAACTTCATTTGATGCAAACTGAAACACACGAACACGGACACCGTGACCAGAATATTGATTTGAATAGTTAAATATGCCTTTGTTGATGTGGCATGAATGTTCGACTGTTTTAGCGGAACACTGGGATTGCGTTAAAAAGAAGACGCGTCTCTAAGTCCAAATCCATCAATTCTCGGTGAGTCCAAACTCAATTCCATGTACAAGGAGTGTTCCCGACGACTATCTAAAAATATTTACGAACATTACAAAAGTCGTGAATAAACGACGTCCCTTTTTCATAGGTTGGCGCCAACACGTTTTGGGACAATTCCCTGCTTAGTGTGGCGACGGACAAACATGTGTTGATGGGGGCACACACTTTTGCAGCACCCTAGATTTCTCCGACTGCGATTATGACCCCATTTTTGGGGGCATACATAAATAAGTGGAATGAACTTGTCTGCGCCAAAAGTCCTTCCTTGTGCTTTTATTCCAGAGCTCGCTCTCTTCTTATCATGGACACAATCCCTTTTTTCTGCGATCCTCGTTACGTGAATGCCCACAGCGCCTCGGCCTCTGCCAATGTCGACGGTCTCTGTCCAGAGCAGGTCGTGACCGATGATGTGCAGCAGCAGCAGCAGCAGATGTGGCTCGGTGGTTTCGCGAACGGTGATCTGCCTTCCTTTTTCGCACCTGCTCATCTCGACGATCCAGCCTTCGGCGCGTCTCCCCACGCGAAGGCTGTTGGGAGTCAAGCCACCATACTCTCGTCTGACTATCAATATTTCCAGCCCTCCGCGCCAGTATATAATAGCACCCTCGACGCGTGAGTTATCCCCTTTTCATCCAAGCATCATGCTCTGAGCGCGGTTCTATTCAGAGGCACCGAGCAAGTGTATGTACCATTACCAGAAGTTAATATTGGTGGACCGGTTACCGCAGACTACGGTTTACAATTCCCCATGCAAGACTGCAACATGATGTATAATGGCGGACCGATCTATGTGAATTCCGCGGACTGTTCACCTCCGCCGTATACCGCATACCCAGAACCGACTGGCACGTACACGCACCCGCAAATGGAGATCCCTGATTATTCGACGCTGGCGCCGAATGTGGTGCAGCCGGTAACGTACGTGGCGTCACTAGTCTTTCTATCAGCTCGTGACTTAGAGATGATCCAGAGACGATAAACGCTCCAAGGTCTTCGCACAGGCCGCTAACAACACAGTGACTTTTGTTGAAGGCCATGTTTTTCGGACTGTCAGACCAACTCGTCGTACCAGGAAAGTCAAGAAATCCAAAAAGGCTGCTAGGATGTAAGATTCTTCTGCCTTTGAAGACATGGACAAACTTTGAACCACTTTTTTTAGGGCGGGAGAATATGATTGGGTTGCCTGCAACGTCGTCCCTGTGAAAGACGAACACGATCCAGATTGGTATGTCGCGACACCTATCTCGCTTTCAGCGTAATCCTCACGCTATACAAGCCCCCCGACTTACAGAGTTACCAGCCGCTCGTTGACTGGGGTGTGTGGCAGTGGGGCCAAGGGACCAACAGGACAGAAAAGGCCTCGAATCAAATTGGTCGTTGTCGGCCCAGACGGAAAAGACAAGGTCCTCCTTTTCCGCGCCTGCGTTGTTAGATTCTCTGCACGTTGTGAATGGGACGGGTGTCAGGAAGTCGTATGGACTGACCGCAGGTCTATCCGGGAGCACCTTGAATCGACTCATGGCGTGCATTGGGAACCGCTTAACAGGATCGCTTGTCTGTGGGAATCTTGCCAATCTGATGTCCTGATCGATTCGCTCTTCCGCCACGTCACGAACAGCCACATGAAAGTCATTCGGGCACCGCCAGTGGCATGCGTTCATGGCCGTGGCGACGATTATGCTCGCGTCGACGGTCAGGAGGAGTTCCATTCTCCACAAGTGTGCGCTTAAATCTGGAAGCGAGGAGGTATGAAGAGGTCGGTTTTTTTTATTATCTCTCTCTCTCTTTGTGTATGCTCTCTTTGTGTAATATTTATTCATGCCACATGTGGCTATGCATCCTTCAATTGGCCCGAGTCGTTTGTTTGTCTTTGCATTTTTCTCCCAAATTTGGACTGGGGCCGTTTGGCCGCATCATAACGGTGCGCAAACCTATAACGAGACCGAGAAACGTGCTAACTGTGGCCCAATGCTTCAGGGTTGCGATATCAGTTCTCAACAGCTTTACCTTCTTTGTTTTGGTCAGGATCCACCGTGGTACACGAGAATACACAATGAGTATGCCATCTGCTCTGGGGGACAGTGTAGGCGTCGAGGTTGTTCTTATGTGTGCAAACCACTCTATGACTTTATCCTAACATCAGCGTACATATGGACCCACAATGCTCGCATAGCCACCCTGTGTCAAATAAGATATTGGGACTCTACGCAAGCACAAAGCGTCCAAGAATACACTTCTGCTCAATATAATGGACTTCTGGTGGACGGATGATAAGAGTGACGCGTGCCATCTCTCATCAGAACTGCTTAAATACGGCGTGATGCAGGATTCTCTCTCTCTCCCCAATACCACAACGATACGAGCTTTTACTCCTACTCTATCCAAAACTAATCGTCGCACCGTCATGACAGAACCAGCAAAATATGACGCGCAGGAAACGTATCACCCTCCGGATAGCATACACAAGCCACTTGTCTCGACGGCCTATACTGAATTCGCGGGTATGCTGGATGAGTAAGACTAGTATATGCTCCTACTTCCTTCCTTGCGCCTAATTTGACTTTGCAGGCTGTTCGGCCCACCAGCAGTTGGCGACTCGGGACCTCTGGCCAATACTTTACAAAAACCCTTACATGCGTTTGATTTAGAGATGTCTGGGCAAAGCCTGAATTCCGAACAGAGTTTCTTGGGTGATCCAGACTTAGAGGAGTAGGCATCACTTTTCTTTTTTTTTTCACAAACATCTAGGCCTTCCGTTGACGTCAATCTCACTCAGTCCTCCCGCCTCGTTTCAATACCTGTCGTATGACAACCCATGGGCCACACCCGAGTTCAAGCTCCCAGACCTCCCAATGGCTCAAGGAGATAATCAATTCAGTTCATCGTCTCCGTACTTTGATCATCGATCGTCGGGCTTGTCGTTTGCACCGCTTGCGCATTTCACCGACGCGACTGTGGCGCACCATGGTCCACATGAGGCGTTGACGCACGTTAACATGTTTTCCGCGGCGCCAGTAGGAATGACGTTCAGTCCTCCTCCTTCTCATCATCATCATCATCATCATCAGGAAACCGTCCTTGAAGCGCGCGACGCATTTTCTTACGTTCAGGGTCATCCTGATTTCTCCCCCTGCACGTGTCCTCATGGCAGACCATGCGGCATGCCTCGCGATCGGTTCGAAGCACATGGCCCCCGTCCCCGCGTTATCCTCTCCCCTCCTGTCGGATTCGCCGATGGCCCCCTTTCTGAAGAAGAAGAAGACGACGAAGAAGAAGGAGAAGAAGGAGAAGAAGGGGAAGAAGGAGAAGGAGAAGAAAGCGGGGACAGCGAGCCGCGAATGCTTCGATGCGAGTGGGAAGGAAAATGCGGAGCGAGGATTGCCCCAGACCAGGTAAGCGTCAACCGACATCTAAGGACCCACATTACAGAAGGATTGGCAAAACTCATGTCTGGTGGTGCTGCTGCTGCTGTGGTGGAGGGGAAGCCCAAGGTGCGATACGTGTTTGACGTGAGTCGGAGTGGTTTCCCATCCGGCATACAACTGGACGATATTGAGGTCGGTGCGCGGGTTAGAATAGTGATGGAGAAGGGCAAGGTGTGGGCACGGTGTTTGTGGGGAGCGGATGGGTGTTGTGTGCATAGTCGAGGGGAGTTGACGTTGGAATACCTGCCCAGGCATGTTTGGGTAATTCATCTAGGTATGAGCCGATGAAACGTAGCACATGTAAATCGAGTGCGATAGTCGTGCTGAGGGTGAATTCAATTTTATAGTTAGCCGCGTTGGCGTAGTGGTAGCGCGTCGCACTTGTAATGCGAAGGTCACTCGTTCAATCCGGGTACGTGGCATTTCTTTTTTCCCCGCACCGACTCATATGAAGCTCGCAGTCGTCGGCGCGGGTCCATCAGCACTCTACGTGGCGTCGCGCTTGTTTTCGCTCTTGAAAAACGAGCGGAATATTAGGGCTCACATATACGATAGGCTATGGTCGCCGTATGGACTGGTTAGGTACGGGGTTGCGCCTGATCATCCCGAGGTCAAGGTATTCATGCTATCGTGTCGCAATGCTTGCTGAACGTCTGTGACGTGAACGTAGAACTGCACGCATAAATTCGACGAAACGGCGCTCGACTCAAGATTTCGTTTTTTTGGCAACGTCGACGTCGTGCCCCCCTCTGGCGTATCTTCCGGCCTCAGTCACACACTTAAACTCCCTCTCACATCCATACTCCCCCACTATACTCACCTGCTTCTTTCCACAGGGTGCACTTTGCCCAGTTTACATCCCACCTTACCGCCCTCGGATCACTGCCTTCCTGCGCTATCGCTCGTACACTGGTATACATCACACCCTTCCAACCCCCCTGCGCCACCAATACACCAATCCCCACACGTGTCTATCATTGGTGCGGGGAACGTATCGCTGGACGTTGCGCGGATATTACTTACACCTCCTGCTCTTTTATCTAAATATGATTTACCGGAACACGTACTCCAAGTCTTGCAGCGCTCAGCAGTGAAACACGTATCCATCATTGCAAGACGAGGCCCCCTCGAGGCAGCGTTCACAGCCAAGGAGCTTCGCGAGATGATGAATATCCCAGGCGTCGCGATGAAACCTATCACACAAGATCTGCTCGCTCCTCCCGCCGGTGCACAAGTCACGCGGCAACAGGGCAGGATCCTGCAAATTCTAGAAAAAGGCTCCAAGGACACGTACGGTTCCACCGAAAGAACATGGTCTATCGACTTTTTCCGCTCACCTACCCGCCTTGCCTCCAACGTACAGGCCAGCCAGGATCTTCCTCTCACTCTTATATTGGACCATACCACGCTCGATCCTACCACGCACGCGTCCATACCTACGGGTGCGACCTCCGCGCACCGCACGTCGCTCGTCGTCACATCGTTGGGATTCCGTGCTGACCCTTCCTCAACGCCGTTTTTCGATCACGAGCTGAGGCGGTTGAGAACGATTCCGGGAGGGAGAGTCGTAGAAGGGAAGAACGCCAGTCTGCTCAAGAACGTGTACGCAAGCGGGTGGGCGGCAGGTGGCGCCAAAGGCGTTTTGGCGGGAACCATGATGGATGCCTATGACGTTGCGGGAACGATGGTGGAAGACTTGTTGAGCCAATCACATGTTCCTTCGCCTGAGGCTGATGATGAGCGGAACGGGGACGGGGACGGGAGAGAGGGACACCGAGAAGAGAGGAAGACTGTAGAGATCATGAACCCATCGCCTTCGCTGGACTCACTCCCGTCAGAGATCGTGAATGGGCTTTTGGAGAAAAGGATCGTCGAATTCAAGGATTGGAAAAAAGTAGACGAGGAAGAGAGAAAGAGAGGTCAGGCGAAAGGAAAGGAGAGAGAGCGAATGGGGTGGGAAGAGGTCAGACGTTACCTGGGTTTGGCGGTGAGTTAATGATTTAGAAAAGTAAGATCCGCCCTTGCTTTCATTATAATCAAGGTGGAGAGGTGTACACTATACCGCATATAATTACCACTACTCGCATAGCAGAGTGGCAAAGCGTCATCATTAATCATATAAGCTCACCACAACTGATCAATGCCAGGACCAACAACTGGCGCTTAACGGGGTGCATAGTTCTAATTTTAATCAGTGTGGCACGGGAGGCCCTGTCGTGCAACGCATCAGAGACAAAGAAAATGGTTACGACAAAGCTACCCTTTCTCGTGTTCATGACCTACTTACAAACCGTCGTTTGCTAAGCAGGACTTTTCATCATATGGTGGCCCGAGTCCGCTGCTTTGACGCGCTCCATTTTGTCGACCACAATTGTCGGCATGGAGGGCCCAACAGGTCCCGACTAGGTTATTTCTTTCTTTAAGCATCCACTTCCGCATGCTGGATAAAAAGCTCGACGTCCTCGGTGAGTCGCACAACTGCGAACCATGCCGATTTCTCGTGCTTACTCTCTCTTGCACAAACAACCCGCATTCCCGATGGTTATTCTTGATCGTTTTCTAGGAATCGGGGAGACTCTTATTCATCCCAACGATGAGCCCGCGTGTTCAGAAAATCAGTAAGCGTCCGTTGACAAACACCGCGTGACATTGGCTCATATTTGGAACTTGGCAGAATCGCCGAGCAAGACAATTATTCAATGACAACCACCGAATTCTTCGCCGATATGGAGGTTGAGCATTCAGAGATCGATTCCATATATGAAGTGTGCGGCGCTCTCATCAATGAGGGGTTTGTCGTGCCTTCAGACGGCGAAAAGGAGGAAGATATGGATCGGGATACGCCGTCGTCATCGTCGTCGTCTCAAACACCTCGCTCCTGCACGCCTTCATCATCCTCGCTTACCGCCTCGTCTTGCGTGCAAAGGGGAGTATCATTCGACGCCGCGACTGGACTTCCTATACCTCCGGTTATCGTCTACAACTCCATGCCGCCCGTGCCGTTGGCACGCACACGGATACTGAGTTACGATGCTTCGCCAGAAGGATATACGCACCTTGACCCGACGCGTCCGAACCCGTACATACAGTACCCCTGCCACTGGGACCGTCACTGCCTCAAGCGTGTCCGCGGCGCCTCTCCCGGACACATGCAATGGCACTTGCGACAGGTCCACCGCATGAACGACCGTCTCGACAACAAACGGGTCCGCTGCGAACACTTTATACACCAGGAAGACCGCGTCTGCGGCGCGGAGGTGGACATCAAGGAACTAGGGATGCATATATGCGACGTGCACTGGTCGAGTCGGAGGGTCAGGTGTCCTTTTTGTGGTTATTGGCAGGTGACGAGGGATGATGTGCCGCTGCATTGGCTCCAGTCATGCCCGGAGTATGTCAGTGCGGAGGAAGAGGAGCAGGAAGCGTGGAAACACTTCTGGAAATGGCCAGCGAGGAGCTGGTCGAGGAGCTACTAGTCCGCTATGTGTAATCGATTTCTGACCGGCGATCGCACTCCATGACTCTAAAAGAAATAGTCAGAGTGCTAACAGTTGCGAAGTCATTATTTTGAATTTACCCTACCTTCATTGTAGTCAGGCTTTGAGTGTCTATTTTTGTTCGCCATACGACCAAGCAGTTGACCTGGGATCCCAACCAGATGCGATGGATGGGGATGTCTGCCAACACGAATGCTTTCAACTCTGAAAATTAAGTAAAGAAAAAAAAAGAGTTTTGCTGGAACAACTTGTATTTCAGGTGTACCATTGATTTCTGGAGCAGCTGTAGCCATGCGGTGCCGAAGGTGCATACGGAAAATGGGCACAACGCCCCGTGTGTATGGGCTGGAATTCGACTCCGAGAACGTTGCATGAGAATCTCAGCCGGTTGAAAAACCTATGTTGTTTTTGCCGATCGTCAGTTTCTTTATACCCTTTCCATCAATACTCGTGCGGGCTCGTGATGTGATCAGACGCGAGAGCAGTTCTAGTTCACGGTCCCCTACCCTGAAGCCTAGTACATGGATGCAAAGTGCCTCGAGGCGGGAAAACACTCTCCAATGGTTCGAGTGAAGACATTGGCTACATTCGTCATTGTTACGAGGCATAGATTCGGAATGTCGGGTATATGTAGCAATATTTGCGTGACAGTAGAGGTGTCGTGTTCATAGATGCACAAAATGGTGCAGTCTGCAAGATGATCGGCGGAGGAAATTGATCATGTTTAGTTCAGGCGTTGAGCCCCGATTCCGGCCGATGATCTGCAAGTCGACCAAAGCGGGCGCTTCAACACGGTTAGAAAGCTAGTCAGGACCTTCATATATACCAAGGATAGCAACTTGATTGGGCCAGTGGTTTCGCATATATTTAGAAAAAGGATGTGGCTTGCCGATTTCAAGCCCCTCCAGATGAACTCTGATGGTTGTCGAGTTGAGAATCGGCGCTGTTTCGAAGAGGGCGCTGCGAGGTCCATGGACTGATATGAATAGTCGACGTCGCCGCGGCAGCCTGATCAGGCGAACAGTCTCAAACTTCGTAAAAGAGGGAGACGGTGTTTGGCATGATATAGGGTTGGCAGCATCGATGGTTGGAGACCCATTGACCAAGTTGCGGACAAGACTGCGCACTGGCAGGAACACGCCGCAGCTTACACATGCTGCTCCGCTGCCACCCGTCATGATCATCAAGGACAAGCTGAAAGAAACTCTCACCGACGACCTTTCCGAGTCAGGGACAGTGGACCTTAGTCCAGGAAGAATGGAGCCAGGAACGTGAGCAGCTCATCCATGCTCGGGAAAAGTTTGAAGTGAAGACGCGTCAGAACCTATCGGAAATTGGGGTTGATGGACAAATCGATACGCACTGACAGCGTATGCGTGATTGGCTGCACTTGTGCCTGCAGCCTGAGCTGCAATTGGGGAAGTTGTGCGATGTCTCGTCTCTTGGAAACGCGGAGTGAAGAATTGAGGAGGTTTATATCTGTGAGACGCGAGGACGGGCCACTCACTGGCAGGACGAGAAAGGCACGAATGTTCATGTCGTACTTCAACCAAATGACCATCCTGCCTTGAGATCAGTTGTACTTCATTATTATCGCAATCCGTGCCCTATATATAGGTTCATGCTGAACTGTATTAGAATACTCCGATGTGATGAAATCTATACACTAGTAAAATGCTACAGATTATCCTCCAAGGCTGGTCTGTGGCGCGCCGCTTTTTGCGTCGCCTTTTCCCACTCATTCAAGACGCTGAGGACGGCATCTATATTCTTCAGAAGGGCACCCGGAGGCAAGCCATCTGCGTGAGCAATGGTGAGTGCACTGCTGAAGGAATTCTTGATCTGGATGAGGAATTAGAGATGTAGTGAATTCTTGGGGATGTGGAAAAGCATACCTGACGACCATTGATGCGGTAAGAGGCAAGGCGACTGAGCTCCTCATCCGAAATATCAGTGGAACTCCGCTTGAAGAACGTGGCCCAAATGATCTTGCGCGAGTCGAAATCAAGCTCGGGGTAGTTGACGGAAAGGTGGATACGACCTGTATCATGTATACGTTGATAGAAGGTAGAATGAGCTTGACTGGGACTACGCACTTTCGAAAGCATGATCACAGTGCATCGGCATGTTCGTGGTAAGGATAAGGATGCCCTAAGTTAAAAAGCTTCAGATATGCGGTTGATGAACTGGGTGAGAGCCTACTTGGTAGTATTCGAGTCGACGGAGGAAGATGGACACGAGAACGTTGCGCTCTAGGTCTGAAAAATTCCGCTGCGTGAGAAAGACCTCGGCCTCGTCGAGCAGAAGCACTGCATCCCACATATGGGCAAGTTCAAGGGCTCTCACTAGCGCTCTCTCCAATGAAGTCGGTGTTATGCCGAGTTCACCTGCGCTGAGAACGTACAGAGGCTTGTGGGTTACTTCGGCCACAGCTTCGGCCGTCAGTGTTTTACCGCAGCCCGGAGGCCCAGCAAGCAAACCAATAAGACCTTGTCCTTTGCCTTTGATAATGTCGTCGAAGCTGGTTTCCTTTTTAGCATGCTGGCACACCAAGGAGTGGATTAGCGTCTTCTGCTTCTGACCGAGGACAAGGGCATCGAAGGCAGCGTCGTTCCAATCCACGTCGCGCGCGCGCGTCAGAGCAAATTCACCTGTAAGATATTAGACACATAAAAGCGTAAACACGTTGAATAGCATACCCCAGATCTTGCGGTCAATAGCAAACCCCATCAGAATGGGCGAACACAAGGCGTACTGGTCGTCCGTAAGACTGTCCTTCTCCAAGGCCTGATGAACCGTTGAAGACATTGTTGAGTGAAACCGCGCGTATGCGAATGGACTGATCATGACACGGCCGTTCACCTTTGGCTTTCGTTAGAACAGGAGTAGGAGGGGATTGCAAAGAAAAGACAAACAAATATCGGTTCCGTTTCAGGGCGATTAACCCGACGAGGGTCGTCCACCTTTTGAGTTTCGTTAGGACATGAGTAGGAGGGGACCGCAAAGAAAAGACGAACAGATATCGGTTCTGTATCACGGCGATCAACCCGACGAGAGGCTCGACCACTGATTTCGCGAATGCAATGGGTAGGTAATTGCACCAAAAGTTTCCCAAGCTCGACGGCCCGTGAATAAACTCCACGGTTATCTTCGTGGTATTTCAGGGGGTAGACAAGGAGATTAGCGATGGGTCGGGTGCCACGATACTCATCGATCTCGAGGACGCGCCTCGCAAAGCCAAATTTTTGCCCATCGTCGTGGATAATATCGCAGACAACCTCCAGGTATTTCGTGACCTGTCCCGTGACGTTGCTCTGGCGTTCGTCGTATCCCGAACGACGAACAATGAGCACTGTATCTTGATCTGTGTCGGTGTGACGACTGTAAACGAGAGAATTCGGAAAGAATAGAGCCCAGAGTGAATCAAAGGAGATTAAGTGCTGAGAGACCATTTGCTTCACGTCCTTCATTGTGTTCCCCATATATTCGTCGACGTAGAATATCGCAGCCTGAATGTCGTGGATCAGTGGATCATCCCTCTCCTCCTTTTTCAGTTCTACGGCAAGACGCTCAAGGAGTCCAGGGTACGAGTAGCACATAAGTGCTTCCGTAACCTGGTAACCAATCCAACAATCAGCTATGTTCAGCAGAGGGGTGAAAAAACACACCGTTGGTTCCCTTCGGCTGAGTCCGATGTCCTCCACTCCTTTATTGATGTCAAGCAGGACATTGCAAAGACGCGCGCTTTTGATGTCGATGACGGAGTTAAGGTATCGACCTCGCCAGTCGATCACCCGCCTGATGATGATGGTGTATTTGTGCTCCTGCTTCTTCTTCTGCTTGGCCGACTTGCGAAGCTTGTAGGAAAACGTTTTACTTGGTCCAGATAAGGATGACGGCGAGAAAAATGGGCGAGCGCGAGCACTTACACATCATAACTGTTGGAAATGGTCAGATACGGCCAAGCAGCTCCAAGAAGAAATGACGAACTAGTAGTCGAACTGTGCGACGCGTTTCTTGAAGGGCTGGTCGGGCAACACTGCAGTCTTCAGCTCGGGAGCAGCATCAGAAGGTTCGGCCATGTTGTCTGAGCGGAGAAGCGAGTTTGGCCGTCTTGCTACTAGTAGCAGTCTCTTATACACGATGAAGAGACTATGATCACAATGTCGCCGAGTTGAGTCATTTTGATGTGCCAAAAACTTTTTGACAGATGCGCTCGCATTGACATGAGGCAGTGGCCGAAGCGCTTAAGCACTGGATAGCCTTGTTGAATGTACATTTGTTAACTGGTGGCGTAACTGGCATCTGGAATGGAAGTCGCAACATAGCCTCAACTTGAATGTACACCTTCAAGTTTAGAATCTGTGCTGTGGAATATCATGGAGGCTATTGTCGCCTTGCCTTGGCTGCTCTGGACTCACTCGGGAAGCACAGCTTCTGCTGGGGGGGCACAGCCTCAACTTGCCGCTCACCACTCAGAGTAACAAAACGTTTGTTGTGGTGAGAGTGTTCCCGAGAGATTTTTCATGACGTCCACAGCACATGGTCTCCTATCATCCACAGATCATAGGATGTAGGCGCTTGAACCTGACAATAGAAGACGAAGCACCGCACCTACTTTCGGTAGCCATACCTGCTTCCTGACCGCAAACTCCCCAGCTCATGGATAAAGCCCTTCCCAGTCCCGCAGAGCCTTCGTTCTCTACTTTCAACCGCGCCCTCGAGGGATATCTTGGTAGTCTACCCAAGGACAAGAAGCGATCCAAATTCATCGAGCTTTGTCGTACTTCCGGCACCACGGTTACACCACAAGCCATCAACGAACTTCTTCAGCATGAACAGGCTCGAGGGGCGCTCAGTGGGCCCCTGCAGAGAATATTCCGTCAAGTTATGCGCGCTTTGAGGGATTACAGCGACGTTATCAATCACCTGGGTGCGTATGACTTCTATAATCCATCGTACTAACTTGTGCATACGGCATATAGTTTCCGCTGCTCACCCCATTCCGTGCGCAATCATCTGGGGAGCCCTCAAGGTCGTCGTTGAGGTACTTTTGCCTCTTGTGTTTTCCGCGTAACCGACATTGATTTTTTCCATAGTCTTCAAACCGGTGCGATAGCATGTTTGAGAGCATGAAGAACGAGCTCCAATCGCTCGCAGAATACCTGCGACACATAACGGTGTACGAGCATCTGTATGGCGATTCAAAGGAGATGCAGCGTCTCTTTTTCAATTCATATACCAACATAATCCATTTCTGGTACCGTGTACACAAGGAGTGCAAGCAAAACAGTACTTTGCTCAGTTACCTTGTGACCTTCAGTATTGACAGTCGCGCAGGTCTCGCCAGGTTAGGCCGGGCTATGACCTCGTTTGCCCTGACGAAGATGAACTCGATTATTTCTGATATCCATACCGTTGCCGACAATATCGCTGTGCAGGCTTCACTTTGCCAAGGTCAGAAGGACAGACAGGAATACACTGAAGCTCTGGCCGAGCGTAAGCTTCAAAATGAGTGGCGCAAGAAGCAGAGCTATTCGAACTATTGTGAGTGCCATTCCTTGCCTGTTCAAATTTGTTCTGACTGCTGACTGAAACGTAGTCGGCCTCTGCGAGCAGATCCGGACTCACCTCTCCCCCAAAGATGACATCGTTCGCCCAAACTCGTACCGTCATGAATTAAATCTGCGATACCTACAGCCGGAAACCTGCCAGTGGTTGATACGAGAAACCTGTTACACCACCTGGTGGGCCCAGAGATCAGCGGCTGACCGTCTCTTCTGTCTCAGTGGTCCTCCGGGCTACGGAAAGTCAACCCTCACCTCGTTCGCCATTCGTGATCTGGAGTCCAGGCCTCAGGGTACAGCTGTGGCGTACTATTTCTGCCAGTTCTCTCAGCCATGCAAGTACTCGACGGAAATCCTATGTCTATTTGCGCTCCAGCTCTTTAATGCCTACTTTGAACGCCATTTACCCATTGATGAGGAATTTGGTCATTACATTCTCCAAAGCCGCAAAGAGGAGCACCTTCAGCATCTCATCGATGACCTCGTCCTCCGGTTGCTGGATGAAGGCGTCGGAGTCTACTTCTTCATCGACGGGCTCGACGAAACACCAATGCACATCAACATATCCCCCGTGCTTGAGTTCTTGACTAACTTGCGGAAGACTCGAGAGGTTCGTTGTTGACGATTAGCGAAACTGTATCCATGCTCAAATTTGCTTAAAGGTTTGCCTCTGGGTAAGCAAACGACGACAAGCTCGGGTTGTCGAGTGCTTCGAGAAGTATATACAACCTGATCTCCACCTTACTCTTGAGCTTGCCGACCACACTGAGGCTGACGTTGTGCGGTTTCTAAGAGCAAAGATGCACGCCCTCAAACAGCGATTCTGCTCGCAGCAGGGTGACTTGGGCGAGACGGATAGGGAGCTTTTCCGGCTGGCAGAAGGATACTTGATTTTACATGCCAAGGGACACTTCTTGTGGGCGCGACTCATGACAGATGATTTCGAAGGGGATGACAGGGTGGAGGACGTCAAGGAGCTACTCGAGCACATTCTTGGCGGTACGCCAAAGAAGTTAGTCGACCTCTACAAGAGCTACTTCGACCGCTTCGAGCGCCGTTTGGATCGAGACAATCAGAGGGTTGCAATGTACGTGGTCGATGACTTTGATAGAGAAGTGTGCTAACATTTCCCAGAAAAGTAATGTCTCTTGTTGCATTTGCACGCCGTCAGCTGCGCCTCGAAGAGCTACAAGCGGCAGCCGCTATACTAGCGAGTTACGGAAAGAAAAAGAAGGCAGCATCGGATGCTGCTCGCTCGATCAGCACCATGCCACTGAAAACTTTTCTGGCAAAGTATACTACCCTTGTCGAGGTTGATGGGAACGCATCGGATCCCACTCCAACCGACAGATGCCGTCTCCTCCATTCCAGCGTCCTTGAGTTCCTTGATCAGAACCCTGCGACACTGGACAAGGACTCGAAGGACCACCAGCTACACATCAGCCGCTTCGCCATTGCCAACGCCTGCCTCATACATCTAGCTCATCCAGTGTACACCAAAGTGTTGCAGAAGCAGACTCTCCCGGATGGGACCTACACGTGGGTTGACAGCACTGGGGCGACAGTCGACAAGCAGGTCTTTTCCCAGTACGCTGCCAAGTACTGGGTACGACATTTACAGGACCTCGAGAAGAAAGACCAAGACCAGATCCGCGGGCGTGTGGTGGACTTTGTGTCGTCCAACAAATTCCAGACCTGCATGCAGATCCAATCCATCTGGGTCCAGGGGAGGTTCGACGCGTACTACGTTAACAATCAACTAAGCCTCCTGCGCGCTATACCGGAATGGCTTATCCGGAGCCGTTCGTCGGATAGCAAGCGTCTAACCATCACCAAGTATTGGTCAGACTACGGGGAACTAATGCACGACTGGCGGATGCTCCTCAGCTGTGGGGAATGCCATGATTCCTACCCAGACTGTTCCTACCTCACGTTCAGAGGAGAGGTGGATCGTATTTGGTGGACGACCTTTGGGCCCGATCACCTCTTCTCCGATTTCCGAAGCCGGTACTTATCCTTCAGGCTCTCCGAAGGCAAGAACACATGGTCAGAACGCTTTGAAGCTCTTAGCGTATCCAGAGAGCAGATTGTCATAGTTCGACTCGGGTAAGTGAGCGTAAAATCCCCGGGAATGTGTCACTAACTTCAATCCAGGAATTGGAATCGCGCAGACGGTTCTCTACAATTCGTTTGCGAGCATTGGACGTTGTCCGACCATGTTTCCGCACCCACCCTGGGGAAGAAACAGGTTATCATGACGACTGAAGCGGCGACGAACTGGTTATTATACGTCAAATCACGGGCCTCTGAAGGTCCCGTGCTGGCCAAACCAACAGCTCTAAGCGGCAATGCTCAGATCTTGCGCTTAGGCGCACAGCTATTCAGGAAAGACGAGGATGACGAGTACCGCGTAGCCTCTGGTGGAGACGTCCCGGCATATTTTGAAGAGGTTTCTGGTCGCGGAGCGCTGGTTGTTATTGGGAGCAGGTCACATGCCCTTGCCGCGCAACTCCAGGAGCCTTATCGCCTTTTTGAAAGGTTGGGAGAGGATTTCGCTCGTCTCGAACGGTTGGGGAACGCAAGTGATACCGATGATGTTGACTCTTGCACCACCTCCGATGAAAGTGACGATGAGTGGCTCTCAGAAGCGTCATCTGATTCATCCGACAACATCGAAATAGAGGCGTACGAGTCATGGAGCGAGGGATCAACGGACGTAGAAGGCTATGTTTCCTCAGACAATTCTTCAGAGACAGAAGTCTCCGAGCAGTCGAATTCAGATATGGGGTCAGAGGCCGAGGCAGAAGAGGATTCAATGTCCGGTTCTTCCAGCGGCGAATCAGACGCGGAAGCTGAGTCAGACACGCCGTCCACGCTGCCCCTATCTGCGTTCCCGACTCTAGGCGGATCACATGACAGTGACGCTGAGGAAGAATTATGGAGCATGGAAGTTGACGCTCGACTCAATGCCCTGTCCCAGGGCCTTGATATACGGTCACCCAACGCACGCGAACCCACTGTGCTGCTCACCGCTCTTCAATACGATGACAACTCAACACCAACCAAGTTGTTCGAGTATTCGTACCCCTTACGGTTCATGTTGTATGACTCTCCGCCGGCTGTTCATCCCCAGGAGCCACTGGTCGTCTGGCCATTGGGTGGCGGTGATTTGTTGTTCGCAGACGTTGCCGCCAAGACGTACTTTACGCGTCGTCTGCGTCCGTCTGCTTCACACAGTGAGTAAACGACTGCTCCTCAGAATCCATCATTTAACATTGAGTTTTGCCTTAGCCCGACAGGTTTCAGTAAAGCCCCAGTTCTCGCCTTGCGGTCACTTCCTTCACGTGGCATCACTCGAAATCCGCGTTTCAGAAGTCAAGGGCGAACAGCGCTGCAAGAATAGGGATTGTTCTGTCTGTCATCCACCCCCTGACCTCCATTTCTATATGCTTGTGCTCACATACCGCCTTTCGACCAGAAAGCCCACGCGTAGCCCGCCGATTCTCCTACATCGCGTCAAGGTCGACCTCGGAAAGCATGAAGGTCAGTCGCAACTCCCATTCGCCCTCACTTGGACACCGCGTGACCTCTTCATATCGCGGCGGGGAACCAACCTCCAAGTCTTCCGGGTCCAGCTCTTCAGCGGATGCGTCAGCGACGGTTGTCCATTAGGGCAAATCTTAGTGCCAATGAAGAAAACGCTCCTACCCGATAGCGCCGCGCTCCGAGACGTGTATTTCATCCCGCTGTCCGATGATCACAATGGAGCATCCATGGTCGTCGTCGGAAGCGAGACGCGGGTGAAGGCTGCTTTGGTGGAGGACTTGGTACAACTAGAGCTACCGGATGGAACCTCTGAGTCGCAAAATAAGCGGACTTTGGCACCTTCCATTGGGGCAATATTGCAGGCAGAGGACATAGGCGGGTGGATTCGAACAGAGGGTATTCCGCTTCCCAAGGGGCGTTCTATGGGTAACCTCGATATGCGCAAGGAAAAATTCGATCCGGTGGATGACTGCGATGGTTAGTCTTTGCTTGTTGATTTTCACGGTCACCGCTGATCAAAACAAAAGCGGAACCTTATTCTGAATTTTTGTAGTGATGAAGCGCCGACCGTTGTTGGCCTACTCTGCTGTTAAAGAGTGCGGAATCTGGGTGATTCCATTTTTCCAACTTTTTTAGGCCCCGTGGCACACACTTTGTAATATATGTGAGCCTTTGTCTTCTTCATCCGCTAGTAATTCCGTGCCCATTGACTGGTGCGTATGGAGTTGATGTTGGTGATTACAGCTTATGGTCGTGTGGTTGAATGCGCTGTTCATCGTCACTTCGCCTTGCCCCTTGTCACATCGCACTCCCTCTGTTTCACCCTGCGCCCTGTTCTCTCTCGCTCATCCCCGTTCCGCTCCGTTATGTCCTGCCGCCACCTCTGGTGTGGTAAGTGTTCCACTCCCCTTCTATCCTCTGGTTTCCATCTTCCTTTGTGTTCTCGCCGTGGCATTGTGCTTTGTTATCATGCTGTTTCCCCTCCGTGTGACATTCTCTTACCATATCCTGGTGTATAAAGTTGACGGACATTTTCATCATTTCTGATTGCGAACGAGTTATTGGGAGTCAGACGTGGTTCGACTCGGCTCCCACTGGAAATGGCTGCATTGCATATCTAGTATGGAAAGGCACAACATATTTCATTTACGAATCAGCCGTTCCGCATTCCATTTGTTACACCCCCGATTTTCTGAACGCTGAGGTGTCAGCTGGTTACTATCACTTCCATCTCTGGTCTCTCATCTTCTATTGACACCCCACTCTCCCTGCCAGGTTATGCTCAATCTACCCGGAGTGCATGCCTTCCATCTATAAAACCCTCTCTTCAGCTAAGTGAATATTCCCCTCCCTCTTCCTTCCCCAAAACCTTCCTATCTGCTTCCCCCTCTAGCACCACCACCCGGACACTTTACCGCTGCATAAAGCAACCAACCGACTTTTTAGAGCTCGCATTTCCGCCTTCGTATCTCGCATGGGCTCGTCGGTTCATCCACGAACGGTGTCCGCAGCTCAGTTCAATCTGGCTCATCCACCTTGGTTCCTACAGGTCACCCGGCGACCTCGTCGCGTTGCCCGGCGCATGCAGTTTGTTAAGGATCACATGCATGGCTGTTGACTACCCTATGGTAGTTTCAGCTTCATCTGGTCACTTCGGGTTTGGACCAATGTGAGTAGATAAGTTCCGGGCTTCGACATGGTGCAAACGACTCGCCACCAAGCCGATTACATACTTGCATTGGTCAATCAGGACCGGCCTCAATGGGATGTTCTCGCATGGGCCGCAGACCGTCGGACTCGATTGTACGCTTTGATCGAGAAATAACTTTTCAATTTGTCTGCAGGCGTCGATCGACGAGTTGTATACAGTTTTTGGAGGTCCCCAAATTCGGCTGGCTAAGTTATACACGCCAAGTGGCTTAGTGAATGTGTGCCGTTACACCTCACCCGGGCCAATGGAATGATGACACTGAATAAGGTTGCAAAACCGATAACGCCAGTTACGGTGAACAAGCGGTCGTCTCGCAGGATCCCATTTGTATTATATTGACGTAACAAATAGATTTAGAGGACTGCATTTTGTTTTCACCACGTACTTAGCGTTTCGTCCAAAGGTGGACAAAAAAAAGGCCAACTGCCACAATCGATTGTCTCTGACGGACGCCACCGGGAAAATATATTCCGTGTGTCCAGTAAGGTTGCATATCCATGTCCAATAGGCTTCGTCAGAGGCGAGAATCACGTATGGGTAACGAATGTTCGAGCCTCGGAACTCTTGCCCAAGCTTGGTTGGTACCGATTAAAATAATATACATTGCATTTACGTAGCATCCAAATCGTTGAATTTGGACGTGAAAGAGATAAACAGTCAGACCGAGAATGGCAAGCATACACGTGTCCAAGAGCGAGTTAGTCATACAGAAATCCCTAGCATACAGTAAGAAGGGTCGCAAAGGAAACTAGTTTGATGAGTTATTGGATTGAACAAAAGCGTGATTGTTTTAAACGTGAATCAGAAACGTCTCCGCTGGCTGCTGGTACCAGTACCACGTTGCCTGCCAAAGGCAGTGGGCGGTTTCTCAGATCCCGGCCCACTCACCCAAGTCGTCTTCTTGGCTGGCCCGAGCATGACGCCGCCGGTGAGCACCGTGCTAACGCCACCCTGATATAAATACTTCTGGACAGCCTTCTTGGACGTGTCGACGTGAACATGTAACTCGTCCGCATCTTCTGGCTCAGGAACATCATCCGATCTTAGGGATCTAGAAGAACGGCAGACGATGGGCTTAATGGAAGCCTTTTCTATACAAGTGGATGACGTGGATGACAGAGACGTCATGCTGTCCGTCGAGGAAGCCAGCGAAAAGAGAGAGAAATTGGATGATCGGGAGCTCGGGCGCGAGCTCTCTGGTGAAGAAACAGGGGATGGATTATCGAGCTGGAATTGACGATGGGTAGGCGTGGGCGTGATGCCTGTCACGTTAGAAATGAGAGCGAAAATTTCATCGGCTTCCTCCTTGTCATTACACTCGAGAAGTTCCTGCGCCCTCGTCCGTCCTTGAGCTCTAGGGATGGCGGAAGCGACGGTGACATGGGCCGATGAGACGGGAGACGGGACCTGGATGCGGAGCTGAGGCTGAGGGGGGCGATATGCTTTTAATTCCTGCCAGATAGTCTTGATTGAACCACCTTGGGAGCCATAGCGAATGACAGCGCGAGAAGGCTCGATCAGAATATTCACCTCCTTCCCGCCCAGGACGACGATCCAATCGGCCCATCGCACACGGGCGGCAACGCATGCAGCCAGAATGGGAGGAGGAGGCTGGATTGCGGGGGAAAGTGTAAGGAACAATCGAGGTTCACGTGAAGAAAAGTAAGCCGTCGGAAGGGTCGTTTGCAACACAGCCTGAACCGTTGCAATTTCGCTGGGCGTATAAAACATGAGCAATGGACGTGAAAGGAACACGATGGCTTCCGTTAGACTTTTGGGAATGGCGGGCGTAGAGTCAACGTTGCGAGTATTGATGGGCATCATCTTAGCTTCGTAAAAATGCGAGATAGCTACGTGGCGTTGAACGTAGATGTAAAGTGGGTCGGCCGGCGACAGGAATGGGTCCGATTTCACTAGGGATACAAGCGTAAAGATGAGTCGAATAAGGTTCCTGGCCGGAAAAGAAAGTAAGTGACACGGTATCATTATTTTTTCAATAATTGTAATCACCTTGTCGGATAAAGATACCAGGAACCAGTCGAGTATTAGCAGGAAAGAACAGAATAGGAATCGTCAAATCGGATGTACTGGGGGATAGTCCGTTGTAGGTCCAAGGGAACGCGGTTTGAATTTATACCACATCATTTACAATAAGAGGCAAGACAATGAGACGGAACAAAGACCGTTGCCAGCAGCAAGAACAAAGAAGTTTACAATGCGGCGTTGTTTGGCTGTTTGTACAACGCTTGTCACACGTCGTCACACCCAGAACAAAGGCAGCTTA
This sequence comes from Amanita phalloides, assembly GCA_032173475.1. Lineage (NCBI taxonomy): Eukaryota > Fungi > Basidiomycota > Agaricomycetes > Agaricales > Amanitaceae > Amanita > Amanita phalloides. The sequence goes on along the minus strand of JAENRT010000003.1, from coordinate 257,724 downwards.
ACGTAGCACTCAAAGTATATTATGCATAAATAGGTCCTTCGCAGACATCATATCACAATTGGGCATACTGATCCGCTGGCCGCCGGACAGCTCGTCCTTTCTTGTCGCGGTAGAAAACGATATTGCCTAAACATTGTCAAGAACCGTACCAGAGAACCCGCAACTCTCACCTTTGTTATCCACGAATTGACAATTATTATAGTTGTCCCAAAGGGCTTTGAAGACTGGTTTGTCAGAACGAACGTAATGCTCGCCCAGAAATGCCTGCAAATATTGCGTAGCTTCGGGTCCATGATCTGTCATAATATCAATCTCCGAATTTCTAGATTCGGCAAAAACGCACAAAATGGCATTTTAGGAAAGAACTGGAAAAAGGATGAGCATCAGAGCCGTCAAAATCCAAGCATCAGACTTACGTGATGGATGACATGATAGTGAGCGACATCATGAAGGAAAAAACGACCTTGCCACCCGAGGAAATTCCTATCAATGGTCGCGGCGGCACCACGTTGGAAGTTCCACTCCTTCCCGCGATAATGTGGCAGAACGGGGTCCGTATGATGCAAATAAGTGATCATGATGACTGCACCGAAAGTCGGCTCAGGCAAGAACCACATGGAAAGAGGCACTCACACCAGTGTGTTACCATAAGCCACGGTATACCATAGTATTTGATCACCTGAGTAGCGCCGAACGCTGAACAAGCGTCTGAAAGTATGCACAACATGATAGCGATCGCGACGTTTGACAGAATGACTCCACCTCGCTGTTCCTTCGTAAACAAACTAGAATTCGCTGTGTGCGGCCGTTTCACATCAACAAAAAAGCATGTTAACCCGCGCTCACGGTTAAAGTGATTCGTTCCTTTCGGGTAACCTTTTTGGCCCGAGACATTGTAGACTGAAAGGCATTGAGCGTATGGTTAATTCATTGGCGAACGCCACTCACGAAGATAAGCTGGAAATGCCAGGAGCTGCTGTCGAACCAGCATGTACAGAGTGTATAAGGGTGTGTCGCCGAACATTTCATCGTAATCAAACCCGTCGTACACTTCCTTGTCCGCAATACCAAGATCTGCTCTTGTCTTTGGCACGTAAACCTCGTCGCGTTCCATTGATGCATGATTTCTGTGGTGCCGATGGTGGGATATTTTCCAGCTGAAATAAGGCGTCATGAGTATGGTATGGGTAGCCTGAAACGCATTGTTAGAGTTAGAATTAGTCGGTGCGCCATGAACTCACAAATCCAATTATATCATTGATAAGCTCATGGTCCGAGAAAGCGCCATGTCCGCACTTGAGGAAGAGAAGTTTTATCTCAGAAAAACTTCCGAGAATTTGAACTCACCTCATGGCCGATAACCCAAAGTCCCGTGAATATCAGTCCTTGAAACCACCAGCTAGCGGAAGCAAGTTACAAGGTGGAAATGCCGTTATTGATCCGCACTCACTATACATGCCACAAGGCACATCGAACGAGCTCAGAGACATAGGGAGACCATTTTTGGCGCACGACTTCATTCATTAAAAAATCATCCGCGAGAAACATGGCTCTCCACGCAAATGCGGCCATAGAGAGATCGCGAGCAACGTATAATAAACCTCGTTTTGTATCCCTAATGAACAAACGCGGTGGGATAGTATCTCTGATTTGCTTCACAGACCTAGTAATTTATGTAACGTATATGAAAATGTTAAAACGCTAACGTCGTACATACCAGTTGAATGGCGTGAACAGAGGGAGGTTTTCATCCGAATAGGTTTGGTTGGAGGTGCGATTATGGCCCATGACCGCCTATGGGTTTAGCTTTGGTCAATGGATAGAAACGCAGCACTAAAAGAGATTCTAGCACTCGTCGAATGTACCTGGATGCACGATACGTCCCTGTTATATAGTCGAAGCAAGAGGGAACCAAAAGCCTATGTTGCATTTGCATTATACTTTCTTGTCCATATTGGGACTCCATCGGTCCTAGCCATTATTCTCGTTTCACGGTGGAAATTTAGGAACATGGATTAGTTTCATGCCACAAGTTTTTTTTTCCGGAAATCTTCGCCATTCAAAGAAGTTATAATTGCTAGCGATTATCGAAGAATGGCATAGGTGGAACCCGACTTCTGTAGATGATGCGCACGATGAGCAGATCTTTGAACCAAACACTCACACGAAGCATGGCGCAATCTCGATTTGCGGGCTTTCATAAGTTCGGAATCATGAGCACCTTTCTGAGGAGGCCCGAGTTTGCCCTGGAGCTCGAGAACACCGCCAATAGGTTAATTGGATCGTTCTATGACAGGTCGCCATCAACGATCATGTAGAGAACGTGGCTAATAACTCAGAGATAATCGCATGGGGCTGGCATGGTCATTTATCAACTCGATCACCGGGAATCCTCGTTTTTGACAGACTAAGCACGCCGTCAATGGAGAAGAGCGGTTTCCGGGGTCTGGCTTGGTCAGTTTGGCAGAGCATCCGATATTGAATTCCAAGGTCGCCCAGATACTCCCGCCGGTCTGCAGAAGAAGCGTCTTTACCTCAAACGAATATGACAATACATATCTTCTTGCGCTATCTTCCAAACTAATGGCTTAAAAGACCGTGATAGTAGCACCAGGTCGATGTTCCCAGCCTTGCATTCAACCCAATGGTCTCTTTAGCCTCCCTGTTCCACAACAGTCCTGAATACGACAGGCGACTGACTACGCCTTTCAAGCCTACAAAAGTACGTCCAACATTGAACAGGTCACGCTGAGCCATCTAACGCAATTACTGAGGTGACTTGGGCGGAAGTCCGTGCCGTCGTCCCCAGTCGCCTGTTTCAGAAAAGCACGTCCAAAGGGCTGTTCTATGCCGGCAGAGATCTGCTCTGTGTTATTCTCATATACCACTTTGGCAGCTACATCGATCCCCTTTCAGCCTGGTTTGCGCAGAAAGTAAAGCTACCGGATCTCGTCCTCCGATGGCCACTATGGCTGTTTTACTGGTACTGGCAGAGTATTGCTTTCGCCGCTTGTTGGTGTCTCGCGCACGAGGCAGGTCATGGTAATCTATCTCCCTACTCATGGGTCAATAATATCATCGGCTTTACGTTTCACACTGTAGGTTATTTTGGGTCTCTCGACGTGATCCGCATAACTCATGGGCATAATTTAGGCTGTGTTTGCTCCTTACTTTTCCTGGCGATCATCCCATAAAGCACACCATCAAGCCACGATGTCGGTTGAACGGGATGAAAATTACGTGCCTCGCACTCGTTCACACTATAAGCTACCTCCCGCGAATACTGCACAACTCAGGGATTATCACCAGGTCTTCGAGGAAACCCCTCTCTACACTTTGGTTAGAATGATGGTAATGCAACTCCTGGGATGGCAAATCTACCTTTTTGCGGACGCCATGGGTAGTCCGCGACATCCTCGGGGAACCAATGTAAGTAAAACGCTTAATTTTGGGGACAAAGGACTCATGTTACTCCAGCATTTCTCGCCAAGTTCTTCGTTATTCAAACCGGAAGATAGATATGGCATTATTGTATCGGATATAGGCCTTCTCTGCATGGCTTACATACTATATATATGGGCAACCCAAATCGGTCTTGTCAAGTTTTTGATGATATATTTCGTACCCTACGTCGTAAGTGTCCAACGTAATTCTCACATCCTGTGCTAAAGACCGTCGTTCAGCTAACTCACCACTGGATTGTCATGCTCACATTTCTACATCACTCCGATCCTTCAATCCCGCTTTACAGGCGGAAGGGATGGTCGTTCCTTAGAGGTGCATTGTCCACCGTTGATCGCCCGCTTCTAGGTTGGGTCGGTCGATTCTTCTTCCACAACGTGTCCCATGACCACGTCAGTTACCCTTGCCACAACTTTACGTGTACTGACAAATAATAAACAAGATTGCGCATCATCTATTTTCGACCATACCTTTTTGTGAGCGCTCTAGCTTCATTTTAGTCATTTAATCATGACGCATTTGGAATAGACAATCAGCCACAAGTCACCGAGGCGATCAAGAATGTTCTAGGAGAAGACTACAATTACGATTCGACGGTGAGAGGTTTCGGTAGCGTTACTCATCGGATGATCCTCCTAATCAACAAGCTTAGAACTCGTTCCGAGCGCTTCACCGTTCTTTTACCCAATGCCTATTCATCGAAGACGAGGGTGATATCGTTTTCTACAAGAATAAGCAAGGACAGTCAGCGCGTGTGCTCGCGGAGGATATTTAAATAGCCCATGGAGCCCAAAGTGATCACCAACGCCACACGGAGCAGAAAATCATGTACTTCAAGTCGATACATGACACGTACTGGGTCCTAATAATGCGTATCGTTATCTTGGATTGGCTTTCTTCATAAGCATTGCCTTGGTCGCTTTGTCCATTAATCCCGGCCTCGTTGAGTTCTTGTTCGATCCATCAGCGGGAGAAGCTAATGATCTTACAAGCTTCCCGCATCGAAGTCCTTCGTCTATCGGTACTTCCTCTTTGGTGACTGGCATCACGTGATAATCAGCCACAGTGAAATCTTCCTCCTTAATCGCTCGACTAACGGGATTCTCCATTTTATTACCTGTGTCGTGCTCAGCTCACGATACAGAAAATGAAGCGATGCGGCTGATCATTAGATTTCTGTCACTACTCGCCATCGTCATCGCCGACCGCCTGTTGCATCGCGGCGGCGAAGACTAGGTAATATCTCAATCAACTGGACGATCGTCCGGGTTTTCCATACGTCCCGGGGGGTGCAAACTGTACCCAGCAACAACGGAGCGTTCAGCTGCGCATCTACTGCATCCAATTTCTTTGCGAAACGAGTTACTGAATTTTCTCTAGTATTTCCTATACTGCACAACAAATAAAAGGCACTCCAAATGTGGGCATGAATGATCGGTCCTCGCAAAAGACGTCTATGTATGTTCATTCCAGGCAGTAATAAATGGCACCACTCAGATCTGAATGATATTAGTGGAAATCCATACGTTGTAGGTGTCACTGGGAAGCTTCCAAGGTTCCGTTACTCGGAAATAATCGAGTTTAATTTCTCCTTATTCCACTCGGTGTTTCCGCTTAGTAGTAATGCCAGGGACTGGATACAAGATAAGTATGGTCCAAGATTTGATCTTGATCACTAATATCATCCTTCTCGACATTCAGCACATTCTTGAAAACTGAACACACGACGCTATCCAATCCTTAGGGATATTTTGGGAGGAAAATTTGCATCAGGCGAACCAAGTAGAGCCGAACTGAACATCAAGTAGTTTCAAGACCGTCACGTGGGGACTCCCTGTTAAAGTTTTAACGCATTGGTGACGTAGATGTCATTTCTACTGATACAAATGCTTATCAGAGGATGTCTGCAGAGCAACTAAACCCCGATACGCTGCGTTGACCGGTGAGCGAGCCTTATATGCTAAGAATATGCTATGGACAAGAAATGCTTCATGAACTGTTGCCACGGTTGATGTCTTGTCCGGTGATTGCTGACTCCTACTCCATCGTTCAGGCAGTATTTTGTCTGTCATCGGCATGCAGCATGATATCCCCATCTGGGAAGGCGTTTCCGTGTTTTTCGGATCCTAGGTCAATCGATGGAAGCTCGGCTACGCTGTATCCGACTCAAACACGCTGCAAAGTCATGCACGAGCATGTTGCACTAGCACTCGCGTACCTCAGCGCGATAAATAGCTGTGACGACCTCCGTTCTTTAGTCAAACTCTTCTGGTTTAGCGGTTAGCCTCGGCTGCTAGTGCTACGCGCGGTAAACTAATGGCGCTCGACATGATTAGACGTCATTCCGATGTCTTGGTTGTCCTGTAACCGACTGCACTCAGAGTTTATTTCCTCTTTCTCGCTTCACGTATATTTCACATCTATCCTTGACCAACGCACACGTGTCGAATGACTTATAACAGCCAAGTGTGGACCCCTGCACGCCCCAAAGCACGCACGCACTTCCCTTGGTACGCACCCCGCTGCCAGTTCTTCATCCTCAAGCAGCTCAGATACCAACAATGAATACCACGCTTACTATCGAATCAGCCCTTTTACCCTTCGAGAAGATTCCAACTTGCCATCCTCATTTTTCGTCTCCAGATGCAGATATCGTTCTCCTGTCCGTCGACGGCACAGTATTCCGCATACATTCATATATTCTTCGAGCCACATCCGGTTTGTTCCAAACCATGTTCAGCCTTCCTCAACCAACACATTCCGTGCCATGCTCAGCTGAAGATGAAAACCCCATCGACAACGCTCGGCCGATACATATCGCTGCCGCTGACACGATCCCAGTCTACGAAACATCATTTCTTCTATCTTATCTTCTGCCACTTATAACCGGAAAAGTTCCGCCACAGCCGTTGCACTCCCTCTCTCTTTCGACACTTACGCGCTTACTATTCCTTGCCGAGAAATGGGATACTCCAGGACCCGTCTCCCAAATTCGTAATGTAATAAATGGCTCTCGGTCCGGCTGTGATTTGCAGCTATTTTCCCTGAATTCATTGTTCGCTCATTTTTCGCCTCAGTCATCCGTGGCCTTGCATCTGCCCCCTCCGCCGTCGGTACATTTCTCACGACGCAAACCAGGACCACCTACTGGCTTCTTCCGTACGAATCCTTTACGTATTTATGTACTCGCTCGACACTTTGGCTGGAGAGAGGAGGCGGAGCGCGCTGCGGCAAGTTTGCTGGGGCTTAGCATGGACGAGCTCAGAGAAAGGTGGGAGGAAGTGCAGGAGGGTAAAGTAGATAGGCAAGAAGGGGAAGAAAACGACATTATCATGTTTACGGCAACAAATAAGGATTGGCAATTACTGGCGGATTTGAGGAGACGACGGTGCGAAGCATTCAAGGAATTGATTGATAGCCAAGAAAGATTCACGGCCGGGAACAAGTAAGTTCCTGTTCCGTTCTTGTCTGAAATAATTAAATAAACGGTCATAGCCCCAATTATAATTGTGTGCGATGCGGCCACGCTAAGCTTGACAATTCACCTTGGGAAGCTCTGAAAAAGGTTTTGTTGGTTGAACTCGAAGCACAACCATCGGGTGATACTTTGCTCGCTGGACTAGTGATACCACAGCCAGGTTACAGTGGGGAAGCCACTGCTATGTCATCACGTCTCACCACACTGCCTTCTGTAGGAGATGTCAACACCCATCAGCCCCACGATGGATTATGGCCGGAATTAGTAACATGCTTGAGGGCGAAATGTCCGGACGATCAATGTGGTGCTCCAAGTTATGACTCGCTTGCAACCATTAAGCAAATCAAAAGCTGCGTGGAAATGCTGCCGTGGAAGATTTTGTGGGACGAAGAAGGCTCTGGTTAGCTGCAATAGCTTGTTGCGTATCTCGGGCATTAGCTATATGCATCCATTATCCGTGCTAATAACCTGTACGATCCATGTAGATACAACGCATATTATTTAGCTCAACATATAAAGCCGAGGGTTATTCTACCTGCTTCCTTGCTGTATCTACAAGTTCCGACTGAGCCACTTCACCACCCCCGTCTGCTGGTTTTACGTTTTTACCCTTGCCTGGCGGAGGAGGATGGTAAACCTTTTCCTGGCATAATCATCAACCAGGCCCTATTGCAAGAAAGTTGGTAAACCACACCTTTTTCTTTTTCTTATCTGGTTTTGCATTCGGATCTGGGTACGCCAATTTCTCAACCTCCTTCCATTCCTCGTTCTCCTCAAAAGCGTTCCTGATTGGCTCTAACAATCTCACAATCGCGTTCGCCACTGCCGTCTTGAGATCTTTGGGATGCACTACCTTCTCCTTAAAGTCATTCTTTATCTCTTCGAATGACTTGTAGTGCAGCGACCCGCCAAACTTATCGTCTCGTTCAATGGAGAAGACAGTACCCTCGGGTGAGTTGTCCGCAATGAACGGCCGCTGATCGCCCAACCCGCTCTCCAGGATAGTGTCTCCCTTGAGCCGGTCAATCCGAAGTTGGCTGACAGGGATCAAGACCTCCTCGACAAACGACAACAGCCCATTGTCCTCTACGTTTCCCTCTTCACAAAAAGCAGTCTTGACCTTTTTCCTAACGAGTTCCGCAGCGTCCAGAAAGTCGATCTTCGAATTGGGGTCCGATGATGACATCTTTCCACCCGCTAACCCAGGTACCATGGCATTCATTAGATGCGCACGTTTGCGGTAGCCGAGTCGAGGGAGGTAGAGCTCTGCAAAGGTGAAGATTTTTCGCTACATCAAGCGAAGATCAACTTGGGTCCACGTTGGATCAAGGTATGAAGTCGCACCTGGTCAAGGCCTCCAAATTGGAAGTCCACTCCTAGGTACTCCTCGTCCAGGGCCTGTAGGCCGGGGTAAAGTAAACCACTTAATAAGGGACTCTCTACTTGTTTCACTACTTCCGCGCCCGCCTTCTTTGCATCGTGCTCCGTTACGATAGCACACAGTTTGTAGTTGTCAAGGTTGTACTCCTTTGTCAATTGGTAAGAAGAGCCCTCGACAAAGCGTAATTTTGATGTTGGAATTCCAAGAGACGTGAACACGGTGAGCAAAATATGCTTGTAGTATTTAGTTCGGTGTGCGACAAGCTCAAGGGGAGCTTTGAGGTTGTCCAAAAATGCATGGACATCTGTGAAGCGGTTAGCCGATTTGTTTGGGCTGGGGGAGAGACGGAGACATGTAACGTTTTTGAGCGCCGCTACAGGATGTCCAATTCCGACATTCTCAGAAACAACAAATAAATGAAACACTTTCCTGCCAGAAGAATTGTGACCTTGAGGTGAGAAGGAGGTGGTTAGTGATACGCCTGACGAAATTGTCGCGAGTCTCTGTCAGCACTATTCCTTGTGAAGAGGATAGGGTGGACAGGATGCAGAGAATAGCGCGCGGAATGGTGAGGAACTTGGACGCACCTCGACACCTGCACGAAGAAAGTCGGCGATCTTTGTCAATGACACAAAGTAACCAATGTGAGCTAGATCAATGGCGCGTTAGAGCGTTGCTTTGCATTATCTGCGTTCGGGGCTGGATATAGATGTATCGCTCACGTCGTCCAGTTGGTGCAGTGCCTGTTGTTAATGTCGAGAGCATCAACGTGATTCTAGCGGGATCGATGTCGCGTACCCCAGTAAGCTTTTGGTGAACGTCCCTCTGCAAGGATAGCCTTTATCGATTCACTACCCAGCACCTCCTTTAACCTTCTTGTGATAAGTTCGTACTTTTCATCGGGTGACGCCATGACGGACTTGGTCGTTGCAGATGATATGACTCGACTCGGTCATCGCCGATTTATTTACACCGAATTTATCTTACTGCAAAAATAATAATTGTACTATACGCATTCGGAATTACAGAAACAATATATAATAAAGATGACTAGTGCCCGGCACCTTTTTCGAAAACGGTGATGGATTCTACTTCGTCAAAGTTGTACAATGGCTGCAGGACCGCATTCCTGTTGAAAAAGATCCAACGCTTGATCCAGTAGGGTAAGAAGGTGGTCAACTGATAAGATGCGTGCTTGCTCATGGGCACCGCAAATACGTAATCGAGTTCTTCCAGAGTTCGTTGTTTAGTTTCTGGTACGTAACAAAGGCAAGTTAGCGGCTAAAGTCGTAGGCTAACATGATTGACATACCAGGCATGAGGAAGAAAATCATCACGAAGGCCAAGCAGTTAAGACCAGCATAGAAACAAAAAGCTGATAAGCACGTCAGCCTCATACTAGAGAAAAAAAAATCGAAGACATACATCCGGTGGTACCAAGGGCACCGAGCATACGGGGGAACGTGAGAGAGAGGACGGAAGCCCAGAATAAGTTGGTCGCAACAGCCCATGACCTGAATGAGTTATCTAAATGCCCACTCTTTCACTAAAAATGTGTAGAAACTTACATTCCCATCTCACGGTGCGTTAGTGGGAAGACCTCAGCGGAATAAGTGAAAGGGACTGGCCCTTCACCGGGAGAATAGAATGCTAACAAAGAGCCATCAGTGGATGATCACGTTCCTAGAGCGCGAACACATACCAGCAAATAAGAAGACGAACAAGGCAATAAGGGGTACCCTTGCTCCACTAGGCGTCGGAATAAAGAAACAGAATCCTGCCGCAAGAAGTGTCCAAGCCATGTTTGGAAACGTGAACAGCAAGAGGTTGCGACGTCCAAAAGTATCAATAGTCTAGTCGCAATCATAAGCTAGGCTGACATCGAGAAAGTAATTTCACCTACCCAGACAGCGGGGAAAGCAAATACCCAGTTCACCAGACCGAAACCCCAAGAAGCTAACAAGGCGTTCTTCGTGGAATAACCAGCTTCAGAAAAAATGGTGGACGAGTAGAAAGCAATGATGTTGATACCACACATTTGTTGCGCAATCATCACGACGAAGCTGGCAAGGGTAGCGCGGCGGACACGGGGGATGGTGAAGAGCTCGAAGAACCGCTTAAAGTAGGTACTGCCTTGGAGGACAGAAAACTCAGCGGTGAGTTGGCAATGGACATAGTACAAATCACGAGCAGCCTGAAGAGGGCTGTTGCGCAGACGGCAAAAGGAGTTAAACGCTTGTCTGTAACGACCCTTCTTCAACAACCAACGAGGCGATTCTGAAAACAACCTAAGTTTGTAGTCCGAACAGTTGAACCAATAGACATACCGGGACAGAAGTAGATACCAATGGTCAGTGGTACAGCAGGCAAGAAGGCAGAAGCTATTTGCAGCCGCCATGCAATTTTACCGACGTTGAAAAAAACTAAGTTGGCGGAGAAACCAAGCATGATACCGAACGCGGTCTGGTGACAATCAAGTTGAAAATTTCAACTACAATGAGATGAATTCAAGGCACTAACCCAGAGTTGCCATGACATGACTAGACCGCCACGGACATTAGCAGGGACATTTTCAGCAGCGAAGACAGGAGAGGTCGAAGCTTTGGGGCCCATTCCTAGACCAAGCAAGAGACGGCAAACCTACGCAAGCATTCAGCAGCCAATGACAAAACGTTCTCTTCGACTTACGAAGAGCTGGGGCCAGGTCCGGGCGAAACCTTGGCCAAGGACACTGAATATACAGAATATACCACACCAGAAAAGCGTCCCTCGTCGGCCAAATAAGTGATTCAACGGGTCAGTTAACCAACACCCAATGAGACACGAAGCGATATATGGCCTATTACGATCCATAAACAACGGACGCGAGCACACGCGAGGCAACGTACCCAGAGTTGATGAGACCAACTATCCATTGATTGCGCGCTGCTAGTGATGTGGAAATACCAAATTCTTCCGGAAAACTGAGGTTGGCGCCATTTGATCCTGTTTGATCCCAACCCCTGGATAACGGCATGAGGACTTGATGAACTAAGGGTGGATAAAACCTGCTCACTGTACGGCAGCGGCAAGACTGCAAATAACAACGGTCATGTAAAGGGCCTTTGGCTGATTCCATTTATCTAAGGACAAGATTTCGCTTAAAATTAGGCGCCAGATATCAAACGGTGAACCAAACTGACGGGTAACTTCCCGGCGAATAATTGCTTTGTCAGCTTCGTCCAGCTCGGGCATGTTTTCAAAGTCTTTGGGGTTCTGCGCGAGTAAAGCACCCTTGCGCAAGAGCGGAAGGATGTCCTCCATGTCTTTCTCATGAGCAAAGTGGTCTACTTGGTGGAGCAGTTTTTCTTTGGGGATACCGTAGAGGGGATTTTGAATCCTGTCGCAGTTGTGATAAGCATCAAACGCCATAGCGATTTGGCATGCACAGACCTGGCTTGCACATTATTTGCTAGGTCTATGGTATGTTTCTCGTTTTCGTGAACGGAGCCTTTGTCCTCGTACATCGTTATCACAGTAGAAGGACAAGAGAGGGTGGTCGGTTTGGCAGGTGCTCCACGTACCAACTATCTTTATATAACCGCCCATTTCTGCCATCAATCATTTTGTCACATCGGGTAGCGATGAACCCCATTAAAGATTCCTCTTCGTTATGCAACCAGCTGAAATGATACGTCTGGGGAACCATCAAACCCGGGCCGCAGACCTAATGACCTCCTCCAGCGGGGCACAAGCCGTATGAGGATTTTCAGTATAGTTACAGTTTTGCAAGTAACTCGTTGCGCCTTAAAGTGAGATCGGATCGGCAGCACACCGGTATACCCTGCATGGCACGCTTCCGGAACTGCATGGTGCGTCCTGTTCGTTGCATCTGGAGAATCACCTCGGCGAGGAACAAATAAAGCACTGTTGTCAGCCTATCGTCAGAAGAACCATGCACGTACGTCATTTCAGAAATGTATTTAGCATCTCATGGCCAGTCAAGCATGCGGACCTATACATTGCAGTTAGCACGCCTGTGGAGTATCAGTCGTTTGGCGAAAAATATATATCGCCAACATGCGGTGCCCGTCAACCCAATGGGGTAATTCCCCCCGAATTAAAGAGGTTCCGAGGCGTGGTGCCCCTTCCCACCCCCGAACAATTTAAAGATATTCCGCAAGGCGTGGTTCCCCTCCCCACATGTTATCTCTCTCCTGCTGACTAGTTTCCCAATCCTTCCCGCATTGTCTCTTAGCTCTGTCCTAGTTTCTTGGTGTTGCCCTAACAATAACAGAAACGCTACGACAGGCATCTTCTCCTGAATTTTGATGATTGTGGAGCATCCTTAACGACCAAACGCACACAAATAGCGTGCTATACTTGTGCTATGCTAGTTGCTCGCGAGGCTGTTCGAGGACTTTTTCTCCTTTTGGATGTCGATGCTACGATCAAATGCTGCAAACTTAGGCTCAAGCTCAAGCTCGATGCCTGTAAGCTATCTCTTGAGCTGTTCCGCAGATATACACTGTTGGCGCCTATGCTTGTCCTGGCCAACGAACAGTCCATGTCCGCAGAAGGTGGGCGCTTGCATTGTTCAGACATGCAACTCATCTTGACACCCGTTGTGCACCTGACAATTATTATTCCGCTCTTATCCGTCACCATATGTCCATAAAACCCATCTGCGTGCCTATCAGCTCATTTATGAGTACCAGGCACGACCCCCTTAGCACGCGCAACTCAACTCCTTCGTTTCTCCATCTTCATCTCGTGCGTGGATCTCGCCTTGAGACAACCAACTTTCTACTATAGTAACGCCAACGGGGGTCTTTTGCAATGCAAGCCCAATCTCCAATCTCCAATCACCACGCCCTCTTCGTTATCGATATGGTCCGTTCGAATCACCCGCTTCCGGGAATCTGCCAAACTTCTTTGCGGCAACGCGCTTCAACACCTATTTCGCCTCCCTATTCGTACAACGTCGAGAGATCGTGTAGTTTGAGGCGTCCGTAAGTAATAATCGAGTCCATCCCCAAACCACGACAAACCGTAGTGCATCAAGAAGCACATAGCATCACTCAGCCACCGCAGACAATGTTCAAGTGAACGGACGTGTGCTAAGCATTGAAAACGACGCCTTCTTATTTTACCCCAATAGCGGATGGAGCCTACGATCCACAGCATATATACTGCGCCCTGCCCCACGGAACGCCACGTACCTGGCCATAGATTCCCCTGGCCAGTGATTGCCCTTCTCGCCCTTCTTATGAGCCTCACATAAAGAATTCGCAGAGTAGCGCATTAAGGATATTCCGCTACATCTTCTTTTTACTTGAGGCATCAACAGCAATCATTGTAGAACGCGATACAAAGCCTACATTCTATTGATTAATAAGGAAACCAAGGGTAATAATCGATTTTAATTGTCATGTGCGAGACGGCGGGAGATATGTACATGGGTGGGTGGTGATTGAAGCCCGGGTTCCTGGTAGCCGGCCGTTTCAGCAGGGTCGCGTAAGTAGTATATTCAAGTTACAACGGGGCAACGAGGCATGGATAGATTGATCGCATTGAAACAAGCTCACTACATTATGGCTGATTTGCTCCTGGCAATTGCAGCATCGAACTACCGTGTTTTTTTCCGGATCTGAGGCTGCGATGGGGGTAGGGGTTGTTACATCTTGTGGAAAGGGTTTCAACTTATCTATATCCACATCACAATCACCTACACGGCAGAAGGATTTGCACGCAGGAGGATTATCGCTTTCAAGGGAATCTTAGGCTTCATCAAAGGCACCTTCTTCCTTCGAATTCTTGCGGATTGTGGCTGCGGTAGAGCAGCAGAACTCGGCTTTTCATATTTATGTCACAATTACTTACATGGCATGGTTCGTCGCACTCGCTGAGAACTAGTCTGATAACCGCATCCATATCTTCTTGTATCGCTAAGAAAACGCCTCGTGATCCCTGTCGCTTCCAGTACGAATAGGGAGTCCTACGGACTCTGGTTTATCACATTCGCACATGATCCCCTTGGGATTGATACAGGTATCTGTGTTGTACGTTCCACGGTCTTGTTACCCTTTGTAATAGGAGTGGTGCATGCCGATATCCGTTTATTGCAATTTACGGCTCACAGAGTCACAGTGTATTACGCCAACTAACAAATAACCTACTCATGATGAGCTGTCGTCCGGAGTTGGCAAATGTATCGGTGGCACGATGCATGTAAAGGAAAGAGTGGGATGAACTACAATGAGAGGATCAGCCTGGGCCCTGAGGAGACCAGTGTAAATCAGCACATTCGCTCCACCCTATTGGATACCTTACCTTTTGTTTAATTGAGACATCATGATACTGTACTCAAATCCGTCCCACTGGGTCCGAAAGATGGTACTTCAGAGCAATCTGTTCGATTTCCGTTAGATCGTGCACTTGTAGAGAGAAATCGCATACTACTACAAATGAAAGGTTGCATGACACTGCTCAGCACAGTCTTAACCCGCAGAGTCCCAGAACTTCAAATAGAACACGCTGGCACTGGCACGCCCAGTGTGGTTGAAAACCATCCAGCTTCGGTCGTGACGGTTCGGAGTTGAAACTCTTAAAATGGAAGACCCGCATCGGCCTGGAAAACCTCGCATTTGTTCGCTTGGGTCGTGACGGCCGTCGGGCTGATTACAATCAGGATACTGGATATCGGCCCGGAACCAATCCCAATCTCTCACGACACCCGTTCTCTTTGCCGCTACCATGCAGACGCGCTGTGGCCGCGTCAACTTGAACGATATCTTGTTGCCATTCTCTCCAGGCATATTCTTGTGGCTTGGCGCTACGACAGAACAAAGTTCAGCTTATCCACGTCGACAGCAGAACCACCTACACGACGTGGGTCAGGAAGGCCTGAGCCTGCATCTTTCCCGTTTGTCCACTGAGAGCATTTCTGATGGTGGTACGCATGACGTCCTGTGATATTTCCGGAACGAAATTGCTCAGGATCATATAGAATCGTTCATGAGGTGTCAGGCTAACTGCAGTACCAGCGAGGAGTCCAATTGCCCTCCATTTGCGGCACTCGATCTCAATTACCTCCGAACCAGTGGTCCCAATGTATGTTTTCAAAGTGACTGGTCTGTTGTTATACCTAGTCCGAGCAATAGAGAAGCCTTTTTCTCCAGACGAATTCTTGCGGATTGGAGCTATAACAGAACAAAGTTCAGTGTTTCCATATCGACAGCAGAACCAGAACCGCCTACAAGGCCTCGTTCAGGAAGACCTCGACCTCAGTGTCCGCCATCTTTCTGATCTGTCCACTGAGAGGTTCTCTGATGGCGACTCCCGAGGTTGTAAATTTCGGAACGTTATTGCCCAAGATCATATGAAATTGTTGACTTTCGATGTTGGTGTGAGAATGGGCTGGCCTCAAGTCGACTGAAGTACCAATGAGGCCTCCAATTCTGGCCCATTTGTTGCACACGGCGTGAAATGCCTCCGAACCAGTGGTCCCGAAGTATGTTTTCAACGTGACTTGCCTTCTTCCATACTCAATCCGAGCAATGGTGAAACCGGTTCCATGGATGAATGACTGCCTTGCTACTTCAATGGCCTTACTGATAGGATCTTTTACTGCCTACAAGTGTAGCATAAATGGCAAAACTTGCCCTTTTCGACCAATTCCTTTTAGAGGCTGTTTGGATTCTATCAGCCTGTACGTCCTCAACTTATTCAATATCCACGCACGAGGAACTCATTCAAGAGCAGATAGCTTACCAATGAGGACAAATCATCCTTCCTTGCTCTGGGACAGACCGGTTACTTACTGACGACGCGAGTAATGAAAGGGAGCACGAAGAATGAGATGAAGATGAAGAGCCGCGTTGTAGCAAGATGAGGTGATCAGCTATCTTTGCCAGTGCGGCGGTTTTATTTACACCGCCCACCCGCATGGCGTTGTTGTAACGTTGGATACATCATTTGCAACATCATGTAGAGGACGGTCCGATACTTGCAAATGGTCTAATCGATTCCCGCAACGTAGTCACATGAGCCCCGTCATCAAGTCCGCCAGTCACGTGTTGCCCACTCTCCCGCCCAGTAGGAGGCGCCTAGTACGCCTATCTGCTCCCTGAGAAGTTGACTATGAAAAATTTTTGGTCAGTTAGTCTTGAATATGACTAGCTTGAATCTTGACATTTGACGACAGGTTGACGCATCCGCAGTTCTGAACTTGCTTTGGACCGGAATTTTACCAAATTGGCAGGTGTCCGGCACCTTTCCATCCATAAACGTGGAGAGATCGTAGTAATTGGGAGAGTACTAGAACAACCACTGGGGTCGCGCTCCAGACACAGTCCGAATGAGCGGCGTGTTGTCAGCACAAACTCGTCACACAAGACACATTCAAGTTGCACACGCACTCCACGCACTCCACGCCCTCACCCGCACGCACCTGATTATCCTAGTCGCCTTCTTGCTTACTGGCATGTACATCTCCTGCTTATAAGGAAGCGCGGACATCCATGTCACAATCACCCACATGGCATGGGCCCCCACAAGTCTCAAACACGGGAAGACTATCGGCTTCGCTACCCAGTGATCCGCACGCCTCGGAAAATGACCATCCCATGAGCAACAGAACAAAATTCAACCCAATTTAATATTCGTGTCGCAATCACCTAAAGGACTTGATCCCAGGCTTGTGAAATTCGTTTCTGCCAGTTGACTGCAGTACTAATGGCGTGTTTAGTGGCCGCCCATTTCTGGCCGTCCTTCCGAATGTTTATCTTGAATTGATGACACTTAGTATCACTAGCTGTCCCGAAGCGGAGCGAGACGACATCATCAAGAGGAGTGTCGGTGAAAGTGGAGAGACCGGAACATACTTGAGTAGCCACTCTGGTCGCACGTCGGACACGGTCTGAATGAAAGGGCGCATAATCACTACGAATTCATTAAAGATGACCCATTCGGGCTGCGTATCAATCCGCATGACACCTGCGTCGGATCATGCCTAGCTCAACACAACTCCATAAATACTTACACTTTCAGGTGAACCGCATAGTATATCCAATGTATAGGCAAGTATCTATATGTTACAATGGTGTGTTATGCCTCTCGAACATAGTGCATGGGCCATGCGTCAACCGCCAACTGTATGACACAAAATGCGGTCACCTGCGTGTCGTTAGCCTCTTTCAAAAGAGATGTATCGGTGCCGCGGTCCAGATCGCACGAGAATGATCCTCTCTCCATGTGAATTCATGCGGATTGGCACTATGACAGAGCAAAATTCAGCATATCCACATTGACAGCAGAAGCGGAACCACCTACAAGGCATGGGTCAGCAAGGCCTGGACATGGTCGGTCTGCATCCCTCTGATCCGTTCGCTGAGAGCATTTCTGATGGCGACTTCTCTGACGTTCTCTGATGTTTCTGGAACAGAATTGCCCAGGACCATATAAAATTGTTTATATTGGGTCCCAGTGTAATGGGGTGCCAAGTCGACTGCAGTATCAAAGAGGAGCCGAACCTTCCTCCATTGCTCGCAGTAGGTGTGAATTGCCGGCAAATCAATATCATTAACGGTCTTGTATGTTTTCAAAGTGACTTCTCTGCCCTTGTACGTGGTCCGACTCAAAAAGAAACCAGGTCCTTTTGTGAATGGCTCATTATGTGCAGCCTTAGATATGGCAATATCGATCGGATCTCCAGTGATGAAATGTATCGGTGTTGCGGTCCAGTGATTATGGACCCATTGTTTCCAGGCGAATTCTTGCGGATTGGCGCTACGGCATAACAAAGTTCAGCTTATCCACATGATCGACAGCAGAAGCGGAACCACCTACTAGGCATGAATCACCAAGGCCCCGATATACTGGGTCTGTATATCTCTGATCCGTTCGGTGAGTGCATTTCTGATGGCGACTTCCATGACGTTATCTGACATTTCCGGAACAACATTGCCCAGCACCATGTAAAAACTTTTATATTGGTTGCCAGTGTAACGAGGTGCCAAGTCGACTGCAGAATCAATGAGAAGTCCAATTCTCCTCCATTGGTCACAGTAGGCGTGAATTGCTGGCAAATCAATATCATTAATGGTCGTGTATGCTTTCAAAGTGACTGCCCCGTTGTACGAGGCCCGAGCAATAAAGAACCCATGTCCTTTTGCAAACGGCGTGTTATGTGTAATGGCGATATCAATAAGATCTCGTGTCTTGAAGTGTATTGGTGTCGCGGTCCATAACTTCTGTTGCCATTCTTTCCAGGCAAATTCTTGCGGATTGGCTCTACGACGAAAAAAGTTCAGATTATCCACATCGACAGTAGAAGCAGAAGGGCCTACAAGGCATGGGTCATCAAGGCCTCGGCATGATTGGCGTGCATGCCTCTGATCCGTTCACTGAGAGCATGTTTGATGGCGGCTTGTATGACGTTGTGTGACAGTTCCGCCGGAACAAAATTGCCCAGGATCATATAATAAAATTGTTCATGAGGCACCAGGCCGGCTGCAGTACCGATGAGGAGCTCCATGTTCCTCCACTTTTTGCGCTCGGCATCAATTATATCTGGACGGGTGATCAAGTCGTATGCTTTCAAAGTGACTGGTCTGTTTTCATATGTAGTCCGAGCAATAAAGAAACCGCGACCTCCAGCGAACCGATGATTTGGATTTGCCTTTGAAATTTGAATGGCCATATCAACAGGGGTTTGTCTGGCGAAATATATCGGTGTCGGTGTCCAGATATTATCCGATTTTATCCAGATGAATTCTTGCGGATTGGCGCTATGACAGAACAAAGTTCAGCTTATCCACATCGATAGCAGCAGCAGATCTACCTACAAGGCATGGGTTCGGAGTAGCTCGGCCTGATTGGGGTGCATCTCTCTGATCTGTACACTGAGAGCGTCTGTGATGGCGTTGTGCATATCTTCCTCTTCCATTTTCGGAACGCCATTGCCCAGGATCATGTTAAATTGATGGGTTTCCAAGTCAGGTGCACTGTCAAAGAGGAGTCCAATTTCCGTCCATTGCTTGCAGTCAGCGCGAATTGCCGCCAAATCACTGGCAGTGCCAGTGGTCGTGTATGTTTTCAAAGTGGCTGGTTTGCCTGCATACTTAGTCCGAGCAATAGTGAAATCAGTTCGATGGACGAACGGCAGCCCTTTTGCAATGGCGTTTTTGAGAAGTATACGTGACTAAAACAAAACACCATTAGAAATTGAAGAGGTGCGTGCGTTCTTGGGGTTTTACTGACCTTCTGTGGCATCCTTTTCCGTAAGTTCCTTTTCGAGGACTGTTTGTCCTTAATATCCACGTAGTATGAGGGACTCATGCAGAGCAGATGGCTTGCCGACGAGGACAAGTCGTCCTTTGCTCTGGGACAGACTGGTGACTTACTGGTGATGCAAGTAATGAAAGGGAGAACGAAGATTGAGATGAAGATGAAGAGCTGCATTACAGCAAGATGAGGGGCACGGTTATGGTTATAACGTCGGCTACATACATTTGCAGGAGTGCAGACCGCACAGACCGATACCTGCATAGACTCGGAATGCAGGTCAATTCGTGGTGATGGAAATGCCATCACCACTGATTGTGATCGCGTGATCATCTATCATCACGCACTGCCCCATTATGGAAGCCAAGAAGGACACAGTCCCGCAATCATCAGTCACTAGTCATCGGTCATCCCTGGTTGTTTTCGTAGCAGTGGTTGGAACTGCGTGGCGGACCATGGAAATATTTACAGCGGTTTGCATAATTGTTTGGCCAACTCGCGATCATAAACCTAGCGTAGGGTTACCACTCACTCAGCACAGCCACCCTGTTTCCCACTAGTGGGAAACAGGGTGGCTGTGCTGACCTAACAGTAGTTTTGAATAGACAAGATTGTATTGTGGAAGTAGTAATGACAAACAAAATGTATGTACAGAAGTAGAGGAACGGAGCTTAAGAAGCCCATGTGTATACAATGACTGATGTGTCACCTAGCTATCAGGATTAGTAGTGGATGTTGTTAAGCATCCCAATCATCTTATTGATTGTGGCATCTATTGACACAACAAATGATTTAAACGATAGAAGCCAGGGAATGGAAACTTGGAGGAGATTCAAGAAACTCTGGCAAGGTTGAAGAAGGAGAATGACAAGAGTGCATCTAACCTCTTCTTGAACTTCCCTTCTTATTCTAGCACAGAACGTGATTGTTTTCGATTGCTGAGGGAGACACTGGCTACTCTTGCTGGCAGAATCTTTCTGCAGCAAAACTGCACTCAGTTTCATTTGTTACTCCTTCACCAGTGACACCTACCACTCCAACCACCTCTGCACTGTATCAAGTTGCTTCATGCAAGAGACAAGAATTAAATGCACTTTCAATGACTATTTCTAGAGCTTGATTGGGTCTTGTAGTAGAAGTATTCAACATTGTCAAAGTTTGTGGAGGACCCCTCAGCACTGTAAAATCTCCCACGATGTGGGCAGCTATTCAACTCTATCAGCATCATATACTACCTTTACAACTCATACTTGACTGTCTGAAAATCTCAAAATGATCATTTCTGCAAATAGTGAAGTTCTGGCAATGCATTGGTAATGTTGTGCAGCATACAACTAGGATTTGAGGCCAGCCACGTATCTTCTATTGTGGTGATCTTGAATACCTCAGATGCACCATCACACATTGCCCAGATGGGTTACTTGATGACTCAGAAGTCCAATACACACCACCTGCCTAATAGGTCACCACATTGCCTGCCCATTCACCCTCCCCCTATCTGCTACCTGGTGCTTTCCTGCTACATAGAAGTTTGCTATGAAAATGTTCCATCTGTCAGTCTTGATATCAATTGACATTGGCAACAAATTCATCTTGACGTGGATGTTCCAAGGTCCTGGGTGGGTGTGGGCATGAAATAATGGCCTCAGAACCACGACCCGGGTCACCCATTGTCAATGCATATCAGCAAACCTTGGGTTTCCCCACAGTGCCCACAGTGTTGCAGGACTGGCAGACAAGTCACAGACTTCAAGTAGAATGCTTGCAGACAGCTGCAGTGCCCACAGCACCCACAGTGAATCTGCAGCGAACCTGCAGTGACTTGGCAGAATGTTGGCAGATAGCTGCAGTACCTGCAGTACCCACAGTACCCACAGTGCTGACAGTGAATCCACAGTGAATCTGCAGTGAATCTGCAGTGACTTGGCAGAATGTTGGCAGATAGCTGCAGTGCCCACAGTGTTAGAAGGGCGTTCCAACACAACCTCAAGGTTTGAAAAGAGAAAGGATGAGAGACGAGACAAGAACCAGAGTTGCTGTGTGGTACGACACAAACAATCGTAAGGCTAAAGTGCTACGCCACTGACCATACCCTTTATTCACCATAACTTGATCCTTCATTATCACTCGATGTTCGTCAAGTTTTACGACTCTACACATAATACCTTTCTCGAGTGCGTCTAGACATACACGCGCGTCTTAGCGTTGGTACCCTTATGTAATTAAAAGAGAAAAAAAGAAATCGTAACACACAGTACCCACTTGCTGACAGTAAATCCACCAGTGAATCTACAGTGAATCTGCAGTGACTTGGCAGTGTGACTTGCAGAATGTTGGCAGATAGCCTGCAGTGCCACAGTTCTCCACAGTATCCACCCATGTACCAGTGAATCCACAGTGAATCTCTAGTGAATCTGCAGTGACTAGTGGCAGAAGGTTGGCAGATAGCTGCAAGTGCCCACAGTACCCACAGTGCTGACAGTGAATCCACAGTGAATCTGCAGTGAATCTGCAGTGATGGCAGTGAATTGCAGAATGTTGCGGCAGATAGCTGCAGTGCCCACAGTACCCACAGTGCTGACAGTAAATCCACGGCTACTACAGTGAATCTGCAGTGACTTGGCAGTGACTGGCAGAATGTTGCAGATAGCTGCGGAGTGCCCACAATACCACAGTGCTGACAGTAAATCCACAGTGAATCTACCAGTAAATCTGCAGTGACTTTGGCAGAATTGCTGGCAGATAGCTGCAGTGCCCACCAGTACCCACAGTACCCCACAGTGCTGACAGTGAATTCCACAGTGAATCTGCAGTGGACTTGGCAGTGGAATTGGCAGAAAATGTTGGCAATAGCCACAGTGCCCACAGTGCTTGACAGTGAATCCACGGTGAATCTGCAGTGAAATCCTGCAGTGACTTGGCAGTTGCAATTGGCAGAATGTTGGCAGATAGCTGCAGGCCCACAGTAAATCCACAGTGCCTGACAGTGAATCCACAGTGAATCTGCCAGTTGAATCTGTGCAGTGACTTGCACAGTGAATTGCAGAATGTTGGCAGATAGCTGCACAGTGCCCACAGTATCCACAGTGCTGACAGTGAAATCCACAGTGAATCTGCAGTGAATCTGCCAGTGACTTGCGCAGTGACTTGGCATATTGGCCAGATAGCTGCAGTGCCCACAGTGCTATACAGAACATAATACCTTCTTCAGGCTCTGTGGGGTTCTGTGGGTTCTGTGGGGTTCTGTGGGACTCTGTGGGGCTCTGTATCAGAACTGCAGCTGTCTGCAAATGGCTAAACATGAATAACTAGGAACCATTTGGTTGTGACAGTTTCTACCCAGTGATAAGAAGTGTGCGCCTTATCCATACTATAACTATTCGACTTACATGAGCCCCGGATTGTAGAATCTGAGTCAGAAAATTAGGTTTTAGTTGAGTGAAAGCAATTCAAGACTAAGTCCTCAGAGGATATAGGTATATGTATTTTGTAGCCAGATGACAATGCAGTTAGGTGTAATGGTTTATTGCAACAGCTGTGCCTCTAAGGTTGTTGAGTTCAAATCCTGCAATGTGCAAGTTATTTATGATCATGTATTACTTAATTTACTTATATAATATATAATGTATTGATGACATGATTATGGAATATAGTATAAACTGATGACATAATATGGAACATTAATCTGCCACGCAGATTCCAGTAGACCTGTGGCAAGTGCTGCACAGAACATATTTTTTCTCCAGGCTCTGTGAGGCTCTGTGCGGTTCTGTGGTGTGCTCTGTGGGGCTCTGTGGTCGTGTTCTGTGGTGTTCTTGTTGGCTCTGTGGTGTTCTTAGATAACCGTCATCTGAGCTCCGTTCTTTAACTGACCCGAGACCTAAACCCACTTGTGGGCGCTCTGTAGGTTATCCTGTGGTTTCTGTGTCCACGCGGTGTTTCTGTCGGTGCTTCTCTGAGATCGTTCTGTGGTAGTTCTGTTGAGCGTTCTGGGGGTGTTCTGTTCGGTTTATCCTATGGCCTCTGTGAGGCTCATTGTACCTGCGAGACTGTGGCAGTGCTGCCACAGATGCTGCACAGAACCATTCGGTAAGTGATACCTATTTCTCCAGCGTGTGCGCGTGTGCGGGCTCTGCTGCGGCCTTCTGTTTGCTGGGCTCTGTCGGTTTAAACTGCTGTACGCATGGTGGCGTAACCACGGCTGACACACAGTATGCCACCAGACCTAGCCACAGAACTTGCCAAAGCAGACTGTGGCAGTAGCTGCACGTCTGCACAGGACATATACTAACCTTAATCTCCGGGCTGCCTGCAGGCTCGCTGTGGGTAGCCTACCTGCATGAGAGCCCAAATTCTTGCTTGATGCAATACTTTGGAAATTATATTATAAATAATGATCTCTATCTGTGCGAGAGCGCGCGAAACAGCCATCTAATCTCCAATTGAATCATGCAACCCATTCGATGTGCTACCCCTACTCTTAGTTGAGTTTGGTCCACTCAAAGTCGCATCTGGACAATTACTTTGCCAGCCAGTGCAGTCCAGCGCGAGACACCACTTCTCTCTGAAAAGATGCGGTGAGCATTCATATATAGTCTGAAAGTGTATGTT
>JAENRT010000003.1:201940-233502 GCA_032173475.1 Amanita phalloides | reverse complement strand
TGCTGAACATAACCCTCCAGTGGCTACGCCTTATGTAATTAAAAGAGAAAAATAAAGAAATCGTAACACACAGTACCCACAGTGCTGACAGTAAATCCACAGTGAATCTACAGTGAATCTGCAGTGACTTGGCAGTGACTTGGCAGAATGTTGGCAGATAGCTGCAGTGCCCACAGTATCCACAGTATCCACCATACCCACAGTGAATCCACAGTGAATCTGCAGTGAATCTGCAGTGACTAGTGGCAGAATGTTGGCAGATAGCTGCAGTGCCCACAGTACCCACAGTGCTACAGTGAATCCACAGTGAATCTGCCAGTGAATCTGCAGTGAATTGGCAGTGTGAATTGGCAGAATGTTGGCAGATAGCTCAGTGCCCACAGTACCCAACAGTGCTGACAGTAAATCCACAGTGAATCTACAGTGAATCTGCAGCTGACTTGGCAGTGACTTGGCAGAATGTGCAGATAGCTGCAGTGCCCACAGTACCACAGTGCTGACAGTAAATCCACAGTGAATCTACAGTAAAATCTGCAGTGACTTGCAGAATGCTGGCAGATAGCTGCAGTGCCCCACAGTTACCCACAGTACCCACAGTTGCGACAGTGAATCCACAGTGAATCTGCAGTGACTTGGCAGTGAATTGGCAGAATGTTGGCAGATAGCCACAGTGCCCACAGTGCTGACAGTTGAATCCACAGTGAATCTGCAGTGAAATCTGCAGTGACTGGCAGTGAATGGCAGAATGTTGGCAGATAGCTGCAAGTGCCCACAAGTATCCACAGTGCTGACAGTGAATCCACAGTGAATCTGCAGTGAATCTGCAGTGACTTGGCAGTGAATTGGCAGAATGTTGGCAGATAGCTGCAGTGCCCACAGTATCCACAGTGCTGACAGTGAATCCACAGTGAATCTGCAGTGAATCTGCAGTGACTTGGCAGTGACTTGGCAGAATATTGGCAGATAGCTGCAGTGCCCACAGTGCTATACAGAACATATACCTTTCTTCCAGGCTCTGTGGGGTTCTGTGGGGTTCTGTGGGGTTCTGTGGGACTCTGTGGGGCTCTGTATCAGAACTGCAGCTGTCTGCAAATGGCTAAACATGAATAACTTAGGAACCATTGGTTGGAACAGTTTCTACCAGTGATAAGAGTTGTGCGCCTTATCCATACTATAACTATTGTCACTTACATGAGCCTGGATTTGTAGAATCTGAGTCAGAAATTAGGTTTTAGTTGAGTGAAAGCGATTTCAAGACTAAGTCCACTGCAGAGGATATAGGATATATGTATTTTTGTAGCCAGGATGACAATGGCAGTTTAGTGTAATGGTTTATTGCAACAGCTGTGCTCTAAGGTTGTGAGTTCAATCCTGACAATGTGCAAGTTATTTATGATCATGTATTACTTTAATTTACTTATATAATATATAATTGATTGATACATGATATGGAATATAGTATAACTGATGACATAATATGGAACATTAATCTGCCACAGATTCCAGTAGACTTGTGGCAGTGCTGCACAGAACATATTTTTTCTCCAGCTTCTGTGAGGCTCTGTGGGTTCTGTGGTGTTCTGTGGGCTCTGTGGTGTTCTGTGGTGTTCTGTTGGACTCTGTGGTGTTCTGTGGGGCTCTGTGGGCTCTGTGGTGTTCTGTGGTTTTGTGGTGTTCTGTGGTGTTCTGTGGTGTTCTGTGGTGTTCTGTGGTGTTCTGTGGTGTTCTGTGGTGTTCTGTGGGGCTCTGTGGCTTATTGTACTCAGACTGTGGCAGTGCTGCACAGTGCTGCACAGAACATATACCTTTTCTCCAGGTCCTGTGGGGCTCTGTGGGGCTCTGTGGGGCTCTGTGGTTTACTGCTGTAGATGGTTTCTACAGGCTGCCACAGATGCCACAGACTGCCACAGACTGCCAGCAGACTGTGGCAGTACTGCACAGTGCTGCACAGGACATATACCTTATCTCCGGGTCCTGCAGGCTCTGTGGTACCTCTGCAGAGAGCCCCCAAATTTGCTGATGCAATCTTTGTGAAATATATCTATAATCAATGGGCCTACATAGCATCAACCCAACGCCCATCTCAATCTCCAATTTGAATCTATGAACCATGATGCTGCTACCTTCCTACTCTTTTGGTTGGTCCACTCAAAGTCACATCTGGAATTACTTTTGCAGCTGTGCAGTCCAGCGCCCACTTCATAGAAAGTGGAGAGATCATAATAGTCTGGAGTGTAGTTGAGTAGCTGGCACTCTGGTCGCACTTCAGAGTCCAGACACGGTCCATGAATGGCAGGCGTAGTCAGCGTGAATTTGTTAAAGATGACCAATTCAGGCTCTGTTATCCAATCCGCATGACACCTGCAACATATGCGAGTGAACATACTTCACCAGATCATGCCCTAGCTCAACTGTTATAACAAAATCTTATTAATAAGGAGGAGTAGACTCGGATATGCCACAGGTACTCCGCGAGTGCCTACACTTTGCGGTGAATCGCAAAGCTATATACAATAAGTATTTACGTGTTCCAATGGTGCGTTTTGCATCTCGAACATAGAGCCATGTGCCGGCCGCCAAGTATGACACAAAATATGGTCATATGGACTCCGTTAAAAGAAACGTATCGGCGTTGCGATCCCGGTGGCACCCTTCCTTTTCCAGGTGAATTCATGCGGATTGGCGCTATGACAGAGCAAAATTAAGCTTGTCCACATCGACAGCAGAATGACATACAAGTGGGCCTCTGGGGGTCCTACAATAGCTTTTGCGATGGCAGCGTCCATGGCTGGCTTTGAAATATCCGGAACGTAATTGCCCAGGATCATATAAAATCGTTTATATTGGGTGTTCGTGTAATAAGGTGCCAAGTCGACTGCAGTATCAAAGAGGAGGTTGATTTTCCTCCATTTTTTGCAGTACTCATAAATTGCCGGCAATTTAATGATCTTGTGTGCCGGCAAACCAATGGTTGTATATGTTTTCAAAGTGACTTTTCTGCCGTTGTACTCGGTCCGAGAAATAAAGAAACCAGTTCCTTTTGCGAACGGCTCATGTTCAGCCTGAGATATGGCAAGATCGATAGGATCTTTTGTGATGAAATGTATCGGTGTTGCAATCCAGAGTTGTAAATGTATCCAGGCGAATTCTTGTGGATTGGCGCTACGACAGAACAATTTTCAGCTTATCTACACAGACAGCACACGCACAAGCACCTACAAGGCATTGGTCAGGAAGGTTTTGGCACTGAAGGTCTCGCCGAGAATGGCCTGCATCTTCTTGGTCCGTTCACTGAGAGCTTCTGTGATGGCGGCGTGCATGTCTGCCTCTTTCATTTCCGGAACGTGATTGCCTAGGATCATACCGTAAAACTTTTGACTTTTGTCATCAAATATTATGCCGACTGTAATACCAACAAGGAGGTTGATTTCCCTCCATTTGTTGCACTCTTCATCAATTATATCCGAACCAGTGGTCTTGAAGTATTTTTTCAAAGTGACTTGGAATATGCCTTTGTACATGGTCCGAACAGTATGGGTATTGTATCCACTCGTGATGGGGGTTTTTCCAATCGCCTCCGAAATGGCTATATCGATAGGAGTCTGCGCGGCGAAATATATCGGTGTCGCAATCCAGATATGAGTGGACGATCGTCTCCAGTAGAGCTCTTGCGGATTGGTGCTTAGTATGACAGAACAAAGCTCAGCTTATCCACATTGACAGCAGAAGCAGAAGCACCTACAAGGTATCGATCACCAAATCCTTGGTCACGATATGATCCGGCTCTTTGACCTGTCCACAGAGAGCCGTTCTGATGGCGATTTCCAACTGGTCTGGTGTTATTTCATTATGGGCCGGAATGGCATTGCGCAAGATTAAATGAATTCCTCGATTGTCGGTGCTGGTTGTAACGAGGCCTCCAATTTGCATCCATTTGCAGCACTCGGCGTCCATCCTCGGCGAACGAGTCTGGGACTTGTATGTTTTCAAAGTGACTCGTTCCTTGTCGTACAGAGTCCGAGCAATACTGAAATCAGTTCTATCCACTACTTTCAGTAGCTCTGCATTTTTAATAGCTGCTGCGAGCAATTTCTGTGTATGTAGCTCTGCCTTTTCAGTGGCTGTTCCGACCGATTCTGGCGACTGGAACATATAAGGGAAATATTATTGGGAATTGAAGAGGCGTGGGAGTTTTACTGACTCCGGTTGTCCTTTTCGACCATTTCCCTTTCGAGGCTGTGTGAATTCTATGATTTCTACCGGCCTGTTTGTGTTTAATATAGGAACTCATGCAAGAGCAGATAGCTTACCGACGAGAACAAGTCGTTTTTTACTCTGGGACAGACCGGTGACTTACTGGCGATGCAAGTAATGAAAGGGAGAACGAAGATGAAGATGAAGAGCCGCATCGCAGCAAGATGAAATGAGGTGATCCATGTGCGGCAAGTAGTATTTAAAGTCGGCTTGTTAGTGATCGACTCCAGACAATTGTCGAGTACTGCCTCGTCGCCGCATCACCCGCTCATTCACCCTCGCTACCCCTACACGGTCTGAATGAAAAGGTCAGCATGAATTCGTCATGAGGATGACCCATTCACTGGCAGGCTGCGTATTCAATCCGCACGATGGATGGAGCCCCGCAACATGCAAGGTATGCGAGTGGACATGCTCACTCCGTACTCGGCGTTATCACAAAATTTTGATTGATAAGGAAAGGTGAGAGATCCGCTTAGTAATGTATGCCATTTCAAGAGCGGCATGATATCATTCCGCGTCACAGTCACCGTTCACTAGAAAAGGTATGTCGCACTCCAGACATGGGAAATCGGGGTTCCCGCGACTTTCCAGGCGTATTCTTGCGGATTGTCGCTATGACAGAGCAAATTCAGGTTATCCACATCGACAGCAGAATCACATACAAGTGATGGTCCTGCGCGTGCCCCCCGTGAGCTTTATTGATGGCGGCTGCCATGGCGTCCATTGAGATGCCTGTCGGAACGGCATTGCCCATGATCATATGAAATTGTTCGTGTTGGTTGCTAGTGTAATAAGGTGCCGGTTCGACTGTACTATCAACGAGGAGTTTAAGATTCCTCCATTTGTCGCACTCGGCCTGAACTGCATTCCAATCAATGGCCTCCTTGTATGTTTTCAAAGTGGCTCCTCTGCCGTTGTACGAGGTCCGAGCAATAGAGAAATGAGATTTTTGTATGAACGGCCTAGCAGCCCTTATGGCTGTATCGGCTGGACCTCCCGAATGGAAACGTATCGGTGTCGCGGTCCAGGTACCATCTTGTAAGCTTCTCCAGACGAATTCTTGCGGATTGGCGCTATGACAGAACAAGTTCAGCTCATCCACATCGACAGCGGAAGCACAAGTACCTACAGGTAATGGTTCAAGTGCATCTGGGCCTCATGGTCCGACATCCCTCTGGTCCGAGCACTAATAGTTTTCTCGATGGCCCCGCGCCTGACGTTGTGTGACAGGTCCGGAACGTGATTGGCCAGGAGCATAGCGTAAAAACACCGATTTGGGTCATTGAATAGCAGGCCGACTGTAATACCAATGAGAAGTCCAGCTTTCCTCCAATTGGCGCACTGAAGGTCAATTTTTGGCGAACCACGGGTGTTGAGGTTGTTTTTCAAAGTGACATGTCTCCCCTTGTACGTTGTCCGAGCAAGAATGAAATTGGGTCCACTTGCGAACTCCTTAGCCGTTAAAATCGCTATATCAATAGGGGTTTGTGTGGCGAAATATATCGGTGTCGCAATCCAGGTATTGGACGGTCGTCTCCAGTGAAATTCTTGCGGATTGGCGCTATGACAGAACGAAGTTGAGCTTATCCACATCTACAGCAGAAGCAGAATAACCTACAGGGCATGGTTGACCACATGCTCGTCCACCATGTGCGCTGGCTCTTTGATCTGTCCACAGAATGCTGCCAAGATGGCGGCTTTCAACTGGTCCTGTGTCACATACGGAACGGCGTTGCCCAAGATGATATGAAATACTGAATGTTGGAGGTCGGGGCGAGAATCCGGGGAAATAGCAACGAGGCCTCCAATCGCCTTCCATTTGGAGCACTCGTCCTGAATTTCCGAACCAGTGGACCGGAAGTATGTTTTCAAAATGGCCGGTATCTGAGGCCACCAGCCGTACTCAGTCCAAGCAAGAGTGAAACCCGTGTTTTCGACGGGCGGTTTTAACGGTTGTGCATGTATAATGGCCTTTAGTATGATAAGGTTTCGTGGCTGATTAAATGGCGAAACATCATTGGAAATTGACGAAGTGTGGGTGTTTCACTGACTGGTACCCTTTTCGACAATTTCCTCTCCAAGATTCTATCGGTCTGTTTGTCCTCGATATCCAGGTACGAGGAACTCATGCAAGAAGAGGACAAGTCATCCTCCTTTGCTCTGGGACAGACCGGTGACTTGCTGGCGGTGCAAGTGATGAAAGGGAGAACGACCATTGAGATGAATGTGATGAGCCGCATTGCTGCAAGATGAAGATGGTTTGCCAGTGCGGCAGTTTCATATTTCTAGGCCTTGTGGTTGTAACGTCGGATCAGTGACTGATACTTGCCGTGGCAAAACAGAGAATAGTTACTACCTTAGGTCGTTGTGCTGATTCAAGTTGGAACATCATATATCATCAGTCAGCACTGCCGGGCTAGTCTCCCGCCCATTCGCCTTCACCTTGGCGTCTTCCTCCTATACAGAAGACGTTCGGTCTCAGGCTAATTGATATCAATAGTTTGCAGCACTGTTCCTTCGGCCAGGACGGTTGGTGAAATTTGTTACGGGAATTGATCTTTGCTTCACAGCCGGTCGTCAGCGCACATATCTACGATCTACCAATAGCCCCAACCATACTATAAATCACGACGCCGCCACCTTCCTTCTCTTAGCTGCCTGTCCATTCGAACTCGCTTCTGGAATTCTACCAAACTTCTTTGCAGCAGTGCGATCCAGCGCCCGCTTCGTCTCCCCGTCCGTGAAAGTGGAAAGATCATAATAGTTCGGAGCATACTCCAGTAGCCACTCTGGTCGCACTTCAGACACGGTCCGAATGAACGGGCGCGTAGTCAGCACGAATTCATTAAATATGACCCATTCAGGCTGCGTATCCAATCCGCACGACGGATGGAGCCCTACAACCTGCAGCACACACACGAGTGAACATCACACCTCATCGCTATTGGTGACTGCACGCACCTGATTATCTTTTACAGTCTGGTAGTTTCCCTTTTCGCCCTCCTTGTGCGCCACTTGCGTAAAGAAGCCACAAACGAGTGCCTTACGGATATTCTGATACATCTTCTTTTCATCTTCCAGCGACAGTAGCTCAATCTCGAACCGCTCCATGACGCGCTGCAGCTGATTGCGTACGTTGTCCGCCTGCGCGAGCGATCGTTGCGAGACGTAATTCTGCCACGCCCAGTTCTTATTATACAAATCTAATGACTGAATCAGAAGGCGTGAAAATGATGGCAATTAAAAATACCGACTTTGTTGATATTGATTATACACATTGAGTAGCGTAAGGTGGTCTCCGTCTGGCACGGTCAATTTGGCCTTGGCAGCGTCAGCCTCGCGTCTCTGGTTATTTGGCCGGAGCCAGATATTCGGCACTAGAAACACTGTCAACATCCGCTCACGCACTTGGCCAAAACACGTACCCGATAACATAGCAGTAATGGTCAGCATCTCATTACTGCACTTGAACTCGGAACTCGTAATCAACATTTTAGATAGCTAGCCAAACGATCAATTCACCAACTCCAACTCAATGGCAGAAGGACACACCTGAGGATCGAGAGGAAACTCGGCCATGATACTCCCAAGCGCAGTCAGATTCCCATCGTCGTCCATCGCCGCTAGATAATTGAGCAACTCCAAAGCACGCATCAGCGTCTCAGGAGCAGGAGCATCGACATAATCAAAATGCACAAGGTCCTGATCAAACGCCGCAATGAGAATCACTTAACCCATGCACACGAGACACCCTCACCTTGATTCCGAGCTTGACCAGCTCCAACACCGTATTGCTTAAATTGCTTCTCAAGATCTCGGGATGTGTCTGCTCCTCCAGCTCCTTCATAAAATCGCGTTCCGTATACAACCTAAAACACTTGCCCGGCCTCGTCCGTCCCGCCCTCCCCGCGCGCTGCTGCGCCGACGCTTTGGATATCGGACTCACTAGCAGACTCTCCACCCGGATCCGCGGATTGTACACCTTTTGCTTCGAAAAGCCCGGGTCGACGACGTACACGATCCCGTCAATCGTCAGCGACGTTTCAGCAATGTTCGTCGACACCACTACCTTGCGCCCCGGTGCCCCGTCCGGCGAGCGCGCGGGCGGGGGTGGGTCAAAGATGCGTTGTTGCTGCTGAGGAGGGAGGGACGAATAGAGCGGGATGCACACGAGCGGACCCACAGATGGATCTGAACTTGCCAAATCGTCCGCCTCGATCTTGATCTTGCGGCACGACTCTTCAATCTCTTCCTCCCCAGTAAGGAAGAGCAGAACGTCACCGGGATCCTCGGCCCTGTGAATCATGAGCACGGTGCGGATCGCAGCCTCGACGTAGTCCGCCTCGGGTTCCTGCGTGTAGAACACCTCCACGGGATGCGTACGCCCGGGCACCTTGAACAGGGGTGCGGTCTGCTCTGAGCGGAGGCCAAAGTACTTCTGGAACTTGAGAGCGTCGAGCGTGGCAGACATGACGATGATTTTGAGGTCGCTCCGCTTTCTGGCGAGCGACTTGAGCAAGCCCATGAGGATGTCGGTAGCCAGTGTCCGCTCGTGCGCTTCATCGAGGATAATAGTCGAGTACCGATCGAGGTTGGGGTCGTTCATCGCTTCCCGGAGTAGCATACCATCAGTCATGTATTTGAGAAAAGTTGTCCCTGGTTCTGTCATGTCTTCAAATCGGATCGAGTACCCCACCTGACGGCCGAGTTGGACTAGATGAATGTGGGCGTTAGTCGGTGTTGAAGAGGGTGCTGGACAGACACGTACCATCCATCTCGTCCGCTACACGCTTTGCAACCGACATGGCTGCGACTCGCCTGGGTTGGGTGCAAGCTATCAGCTTGCCCCTTGTATGCGGCAAATCCGAGTAGGCCACGAACTGCGGTATCCTGCGAGCGCGTAAATAAGTATATGCATATGTATCTCAGGAAGGAAAATGGGGCACAACGCACTGAGTCGTTTTTCCAGAGCCTGTCTCGCCAACCATAACGATAATCTGGTTTTCGCTAAACTATCTCAGACGAATGGTCAGTCGGGTTGAAAACGAGCGAACGAGGAGAGGGTCGGTCCAGTCCTAAAGGAAGCAGAACTCAAACCCCTCCCCAAATCGAGGCAGCACCGTGCCACATACCATTTTGTAAAACTCGTCCATCTGTGTAAAAACGGGCAGCTTTTTGCGCGATTCGAGGATTTTGTGGTATTGCAGGGTGTGTTCCAGCTTAGTAAACGGGTTTAATTTGTGCTCCTGCATTACAACCATCGCAAAGAAAAACGTCGAACCAGAGCAAACTGTGGTGTTCGATGGGCTCACCATAGCTTTTCGGACTTGTTCGCCCTTTACTTTTCGAGGTAGGAACCCGTAAAGAGGCTCTTTTGCTGATGGGTCGGCTTTCAACGTTGCTCTCGCATGCTCTGTTCCTCGATATGCTTTTGTGAGTTTTGCTGCTTGAGGTACTCCTGCATACTCTGCTACTGCTGGGGGTGCTTTCCTGAACATTTGTACTTGAGGCGCACTTGCAGGCCCTGTGGCATGAAGCCCTCCTACATATTCCTCTGCCGCTTTTTTGAACTTTGATGCTTGAGGCGGTATTGCGGGTTCAGCTGCTTGAGGTGCTCCGTCATATAGTGCTGCTTCAGGCACATTTTCTAGCTTTGGTGCTTGAGTGGCTCTTGCGGGCTCTACTGCTCGAGGCGCTTTCGCGGACATGGCTGAGTTCTGTGAAAATGCCGTGTCTCAAGTGTATGACTAATCAGCACTGCCACCCTTCCCCAAATATAGCTCGGGGCCACCTCCATTAGATTGATACTATTAGAATAGAATATCGGACTAATGGAAAATTCATAGTGTGTCAAGTCTGGGATGTTGGGAACTGCACCCGGTATTTCGCGAAGAACCCGGGAGGCATAGCCTACGACCTACCCCTAATGCTCGCGTGACCCCCTAGACGACTGGTCCCAGTCGGTCGGTCGCGTTCAAAATCAGTCAAAACTCAAGATATAAAGCTAGCCGACCGATTCTCTTCAGATATCCCTTTCTTTCCTACCATACGCGCACACAACGCACACATATAAACCGCTACGTTTCATTTGTTGATTGATTTGATATCATTAACGATGCACACAGGCATTCCCAGAAAGACCCTCTCCCCATCCTCCCCATCCGCGTTCAAGCCGGTCTTGAACACCAAATCCACCACCACTTCCACAAGTTCCCGCCTTCCTACCTCCCGCCTTCCCACCTCCAACAAGAAAAGCGCTAGCTCTTCTTCTCGCTCTTTTAAAGAAAACATCCCTCCCGTTGCCTCCAACTCCAAAAAGCAGTACGCCCTCGTCTTGTGTTCCATCTGCGTTTATGGCTGACATGCTGTATGATGTTAGGGGTTCTAACAGGTCTACCACCCTTGAAAAATCTTCTAATGGTGCCGACGAGCCCAAAATTGAAAAGAAGAACAATAACAAGGGTGATGGCCTGGAAGACGTACAGAGCGTTGGGTCTAAGCACAAGGCAGGTGTTTTTTTTATTCGGTTGAGGACATTGTGTTGATGGTGACGTAGGACGGAGAGAAGGAACTTTCCTTCACCCATCCTGTGCTCGCTGATTCCGTGATCGTCGTCGCAAACGAGAACTCTCGAGCTGTACGTCCTCCTTTTCTCCTTTCCCCTCCTCTAACGAGTCTCCTTTATTAGGACTTTGACTATAATGTCGACCGAGAATATGACATCAACCTCAAACTCGAATCTTCCTTTTATGAGACTCGGTTGGCCGCTCGCCACAACGACAGCATTGAAGTAACGCTCAAGAGAACGCAGGCTAGATTCTTGTGCCGTATGAGCAGAGCGGTCAACGACGAGGACGAGGCTTCCATTTCTCTCGAGTACATCATTGGCGACGATGATGACGAGGAGGCTGACGACACTTTTGACCTCTCCGACTTCTTGAGCAAGAACGCTCCTCCGTCCGCTCCCCCAACGGCTCCCCTTCCTCCTCTTCCCACTGTCCCTGTCACGACGGAACAGGCTGACGACACCTTTGACCTTTCCGACTTTCTGGACAAGAACACTCCTATCCTCGGAGAGGATCGCTTGTTGGACACGTCCCTTTCTGATCTTATGAGGGTCGAGATCGACTACGACCGCGAGTTCCCCAACACTGCTATTGGCCGCCCTCCGCATATCTTCGTTTGCAGATACAAGCGCGACATGAAGAGAAAGGCGGCTGCTCAAAAGGCATTGGGGGATCAGGAACAGAAGCCATCCACTGAGAAGGAAGGAAACAGGTGCGTCCTAGATAACGAGTACATTATTGACCTTCCTTTGCAGAGCTGGGCGCCGACGTTCAGTGCCAATGTTCTCAGCCCTGAAAAGTCCAAACTTGAGGCAGTGGTACCTCCGAGCATCCCTAGCCTGATCGTGACAAGCCCGAGCGACGGCGACATCGTGTGCGTGCCAGACAGGGAACCGCCCGTGTTTGACGAGAAAGTGATCGAATACGGCGTACACAAGTCCTTCCTCCTAGACGCTTCTTACCATAATTGGTGTTTGAGGTTCGGCATGCCCCTTCCTGACGCGGACGAGCTGGACGAGGACAGGTACGAGGATGAGGTTGAGGGGAAAATGGACGCGAGCATCCCAAGTCTGATTGTGACAAGTCCGAGCGACGGCGACGTGGTGTGTATGCCAGACAGGGAACCGCCCGAGTTTGACGAGAAAATGATTGAATATGGGATGCACAAGTACTTCCTCCTGGACGCATCTTACCACAATTGGTGTTTGAGGTTCGGCGCGCCCCTCTCTAATGACGAGGACGAGGACGAGGAGGGACAGCGGGGTTCAGTGAATGTGCCGCGGATCATTATCACCGACACTGACCCAATACTGGAGAGGCTGCGGTTGGAGTTTGGCGAGGAGGGACCGTTGGACGAGATTTACTGAGTGAGGAGGAGTTGGTGAGTGACTAGCGTCAGCTTTCATTCTGATCTGACGTTTGTCCTAGTTATATACCCAGCGGACACGGACGCTTTTCTTTTCTCTGTTTCTTTTTTTCTTTTTTGCTGCGTTTGTAACTGCATTGCGCTTTTGTATGGGGTGTGCGGGGAAATGGTGAGGCGGAGGACGCAAAACCGAGGCCCTAGCCAAGCCGAGCGAGTGTAACCTCTGACCAATGAAGCCCTGGGGAGGCATGGCAGTAGGACGCAGAGGGCATCGAGGCTTGCCACCTCTCATGTCCTGGGACGCGTCTGAATACGCCTTGCCGGTGAACCAGCTCTGCACATCAGCGGCTGCGTTGTTTTATGAAAATGATTTAAAATGGATTTAAAATCGGAGTGCCACAAGGCAAACATGTGCAAATCAAAGTCAAACCATTTTGCGCGAATTTTCGTTTCCTGTGCTCTCCTGCAATGGCTTCCCCCGCCCCCATCACAGACGGTATTGGCATTGCCAACCTCCCTAACCAGGTCAGTATGCAGGCCTTTGGCGCACTCTTGAGCTCATGGCTCGTGACAGAGGCACAAAATCGTCGCCAAGCGTGGGGCCCATTTCACCATCATGGTAGTCGGTGAGCGATACTTCCCCACTCGTCTAAATTATGTCTGACACTGTGCAGGCGAGTCGGGGCTCGGAAAGACGACGCTAATAAACACCCTCTTTTCCACCGAGCTCTCCCCGCCCAAGAACTACACCAAGCGGCACAACAAGCAGCTTGACAAGCTCACCGAGGTCGAAATCATCAAGGCCGAGCTCGAGGAAAAGCAGTTCAAGGTCAAGCTCACCGTCATCGATACCCCCGGGTTCGGAGACTACGTCAACAATCGAGACTCGTGGCTCCCTATCGTCGAGTTTATCGACGACCAGCACGAGGCGTATATGCGTCAGGAACAGCAGCCCCAGAGGGGCGAAAAAACAGATTTGCGCGTCCATGCCTGTCTGTACTTTATCCGTCCCACAGGACACACGTGCGTGCCCGAAAACTGTTCTGTCCTTCTTGTCCCTCTTCTAACTATATTTTTCAGCTTGAAGCCCTTGGACATTGAAATTATGAAACGTCTAGGGAACCGAGTCAACCTTATTCCCGTCGTCGCCAAGGCTGATACCCTGACTCAACGTGACCTGCAAGTTTTCAAGAAGCGTGTACGTGCCAACACCGGATTGGCCGTGATTTCCGTGTCTGACGCGTTTCTAGATTCGTGACGTTATTGCGGCCCAAGGCATCCGCATTTACTCACCACCTATCGAGACGGACGACGAGGCTGGCGCTGAACACGCCCGTGTCTTGACTGATGCCATCCCCTTTTCCATTATTGGCTCGACAGAGGATGTCAAAACGCTAGATGGCCGTACCGTCAAGGGCCGCGAGTATATCTGGGGTGTTGCTGAAGGTGCTCATTTTTCATATCGCAACTTGCGAGCTCACTGCTCACTCACTCGTTTGTAGTTGAGAATGAGAACCACTGCGATTTCAAAAAACTGCGTTCTCTGATCATCAGAACACACATGTTAGACTTGATTACGACAACCGAGGAGCTTCACTATGAAAATTACAGGCAACAACAGATGGAGACACGCAAGTTTGGCGAGCCCAAGGTTAAGCGGCTCGAGAATCCCAAGTTTAAGGAGGAGGAAGAACAGCTGCGCAGAAAGTTTACTGAGCAGGTTAAAGCCGAGGAAGCTAGATTTAGACACTGGGAGCAACAGGTCAGTCATTAAGTCTGGCCTCTGATGCTTATCAACGCTGACCGTCTTCTTTACAAAGCTTATCGCTGAGCGTGACCGTCTGAATAAAGACCTCGAGATTGCACACAGCGCCATCAAGCAGCTCGAGGCTGAGCTTGATGCCCTGCAAGTCGGCTACGGTCGCAGCACCGGCAGACGATGAGGTGCCAGCACGCCTGCCTCCCTCTCTCTATCCCTGGATATCTGATAATACCTCTTTTATCGCCGATAACCTATGTTCTGCGTACTACCCGAGCTTGTGTGTTTATCGTCTCTCTCGCTCCTTTGCCATTAACTGTGTCATAATATACCCTCTCTGCTTGCGACCCCACTCGAACGCTCTCTTGCCATTCTTTTTTTTTCTGTTTTCGATCTCTCGTTCTTGATGTGATGGCAGGAAGGAAGGAAGGAAGGAAGCGTGTCTTGGATCTAGTGACGATCGTTGGCGTAATAGTCTCTATGCATATGTTTGTGGAACATTCCATCCTGGTCAGAATGTCCCGCTAGTAGGCTTGTCCCTGCACCATATCATCGTGTGGGGCCGCTCGACCGACAACACCTTACCTTGTGATAGTACAACGTCTCCGAGCCCTCGCATCGTTCATTCGGATAAAATCTCCACTCCGTTGTCCCGGATGCTTCCACAAGTTGCCGTATCCAAGGTACATTTTTTCAGACATGCATTGAACTTGTAGTCGACGGGTCAAGCTCACTTGAGAAGCCTGTCAAGTTACGAGCCATAAATGATAGCCAGCCCTGCGCATTTAGCGTGGAGTCAGCGTGACCCTTACTGAGTGTGACCACCGTTCTCATATCAAAATGGCCTTTCCTGATCCTAACACCAAGTATCGTATCCAAAGCGTAATTTTGCATACGTGCATCGAACTTGTCGATCATGACAGCAAATGGTACCCGTCCCCATCTGTCGAGCTGAAATGCGTGAAAGACACCGAATACCAATACGTAAATGACATTCCCAAATCTATACAAACTCTTTTCTGACTCGAAGCTATAACTTAGTGGCAGTTTGAAAATGCAGGGAAACGGAAAGATCGTGATGTCTATTATGTTAGAAACGTTGGAAACAGCGAACGGTACTTGCGTCGGGCTCCCTATGCACCCGCTTTTCATTCCGGCAAGGCCTCCCCCTACCTCGGGCTAGTCAGTGTTTCATATCGAGAAGGCGCATATCGGTATGCAACCGCTTATTATTAACATCATTCATTCATGGTGACTATGCCTAGACTCGCTCTTTACCAGGACTTGGGTAATGCAAATAGATTTTTGGACGTCCACTGTAACACAAGATACCCTGATGCGTTTTATGCCAGTGATGATACCTGGGATGTATGTTTCGCTTTAAAATGTTTCGCTTCAACATAACCTGATGTCCTGCTGAATCCTTCAGAAGGAGAATGAGTGCAAATGGCTGTTAGTGCCCGTGTCCGATCTGCCACTGATCCCGATGCGCCTTGATCCTAACGTCAAGTTCCGTATACAAAGTGTAGATTTGGAGATATGCATCGAACTTGTGGATGGCTCAAGCTCTGGTCCGAATGGGTTAACAGATGTCAGGTTGCGATCTCCGAAAGGAACCGATTTCCAATATGTTTGTCTTATCCTGATTTATAGTAACTCCTTCCTGACTCGCTTAGTGGCGGTTTGAAACGGCGGAGGTAAAAGAAGACACGGCTTACTACTGCGTTCGAAACGTTGCAAATAGCGAACAGTGCTTGCGTCTAGATAATGGCGTTGTATGCGCCGGCCCGGCCTCCAAAGTAGATGGGTTAGCTATTGTCACGCTGAAAGGCGGCGAATATGGGTACGCAAACGCTAACGAGCGTTCCTCCACGTATATTGACCATGCATAGACTCGCTTTTCACATCAATCAAACCAATTTTGACTTCCATACGCCCGATACCGATAACAGTCATGATATAGTTTATGCTAAGGAGCCAGATAACGTATGTTTTGCTTCCAGATAACCTAGTGTGCTGTATAATCCTTCCAAAGACAGCAGCTACTAAATGGCACTTGGCGCCTGTCGCTTCGCAAACAACCGACACGAATCTACCAGGAATTTACCGCATTCGGAGTTCGGACGGCAAGAACCTGCTCACCATGCCTGCGAAAACAGCTGAGAGCAAGAAGATATACATTCGATCTCAACTCGATCAAAGCCCTTATCAGCAGGTAAGCTTCTTGCATAATGTGATTGCAGTGGACTTATGTCCGGCTCGTGTAAGTGGATCGTGGCTCTGGAACGGGATGGGCAGTACTCCATTCAGAGCAATGGCA
The DNA here is from genome assembly GCA_032173475.1 of Amanita phalloides. NCBI lineage: Eukaryota > Fungi > Basidiomycota > Agaricomycetes > Agaricales > Amanitaceae > Amanita > Amanita phalloides. The sequence continues at coordinate 217,234 of JAENRT010000003.1, read as the reverse complement.
ATCAATTGTACATAGGCCGTAGTGCTGCCCCAGCTGCCGCCGGCCATTTAGTTGGATCGACGGAGGTGTGCCTGTGGGATATTCATAGTGTTGGAGGCTTTGCTTGGTCGTGAGTACGACATGACTTCGTAAACTTGTGGGCTTTTTCACCCGTTTATAGCTTTCGTATTCCAGGGGGAAATCTATCTGTTGGCTTTGCGGATTATGAGATTGACGACAAAGATGAGGTGGGTATACCTTAAATGCAGTCATTTCGAGCATACTCACCATAATCAGGCACGCCTTGTCTCTAGTGATGTAAGTCATGCAGTTCAAAGTTCCAACAATGTAGAGAAAGAAGCTTGTAGAACACGTACAGCCAGATATGGTTCATGGAGAAGAGTTTTCCCATTGGCCAAGACAAGGTACATGCCAAGCGCGGGGTCAGAGATGGAGTATACTTCCTACGGAATGCCAAGGACAATTATACATACATGAACGTCTCCGACAATCCCTGGCGTATCATTCCAAGCAGCCTTACTGCTGCCATGGTATTTTCCCCGTCGCTTTATTCGAGGTGGATCTGACTTGATTAGTTCGAACTGAAATATGTCAACCAGACATCAGGTCGCTTCACACTCGCCTTGACCGACACAAATGTAGAGCTGAAGGTTGCTGTTGTTACCGATGGTGTTGAAGAACACATAGGATTAAACCGCAAGGGAACTGAATTCGTGTTATTGGAAAAGGATGATGGCGACCCCGGATATGTGTACGTCGAGGCCTTGCTGCCGTCCTCTTCTGAGCTGATTGGCGTAGCATATGCCTTTCCGATTCTGAGCATCCACCCAAGGTCGTCAGTGGCCGTACCACGACTGATATTAATCAGAATCTTGCCGTAAGCCCAGTTTGCGCTTTATTTATCCCTCTTCTGCATTTTTGCTTAGTTTGCTCTCGACAACAAGACGGCGGGAGAGTCAATGCAGATGTGGATACTTGTCCCCGGATCCTGAATAACATAGCGGAAAGCATTATACGTTAATAGAATAGTGAATACGAAGTTCTCGCTTTACCTGGATCAGGAAAGGAGTCTTTCGGTAACCATGTACGTCCTGACAAACCGTGACCTTAGTCTAGGTACCCGATTCTCAAGCCAGAGTGTTGTATATTCCCTTCAAAATCGAAGGGATGGAGGCTGGTTACAGTAACCTCAAAATCATCGTCATGTCCACCACGCTCGATGCTCTCAAGTTCCAGAAGTACTTTTGTCTTCGCTCAGAGTAACTCTAGAATGACGAAGCTTGTAGAGGGACCGCTTTCATTACTCGGTAATAACATTACAACATCGCTTCGCTTAGCCAAAGCTCTTCAACTATCTTCTTCTTCGTCCTCAGGAGAATAACCTTCCCCCAAGACTTTCACATCCACCCTTTCCCTGACTAAACGCTCTGAAAGACTGAGCATCTGTTGTGAAACAGCCGTTCAGTCGCAACGAGCGCTGAGTGTCGCGACGTTCTCACTGGCGAGGAAGAGGTTGAAGAGTCGTGCCGCAATACCAAGATCAAGGCGATTTGGCAAGCTCGGATCCATCCGCTCCTTCCGTCCTCAGGAGCAACAACGCATCTTTGACCCCGCCTGCAAGCCCGCCGGACCGGGCAAGTGTTTCAGGCTGTATACGGAGCGCGATTGTATGAAGGAGCTGGAGGAGCAGACGTACCTCTCGAGATCGATTATCATTGCAGCGGTAGACCAGGACCTTGTGGATTTTGGTTATATCGATACTCCTGCTCGCTGATGCGTGCGTTGGAGCTGCTCAATTATCTAGCGGATGGAACCTGACTGCGCTCGGGAGTATCATGGCTGAGTTTCCTCTCAACTTCAAGTTAACCGCGGATGGCCGACTTCCATGCTTTCAGGCAGAACTAGTGGTCACTCGCCCGTTAAGTAATCGCCAAACCACTCAAAGAACCGTTTGAAAAAGCATATAAGGACATCTAGGGCTTATTCCGGCCTATTCGTTTTTGTACTTTCTGGGTACATTCGGCATTCGAACTGAGATCGCATTGGCACCACACGCCTGAGAGCGAAGTTCAAATTCAATGCCTTTGGACTGTTGTCGGTATCGGGTTCGGCATCTTCCGATCATCCATATCTTGAACGGGTATGATGATCATATGTCGTATTGTCCGTTAGCATGTATCAGCGGGCAACAACGTAATGCTAACCTATTGAAGTTTCCCATCCAATTGGCCAGCATACTTATGTGCCGGCGTGAAAGGTAAGTAATTTCACGACCAGAATGTTTTCAATGGTCTTATGTCACACGTCCTTTGAAGATTGGCTAGAGAGCTATGGGGATGCTCTCAAACTGAATGTTTGGACGTCCTCAGTTGGCCTCAGGCAACGCAAGATCCCAGCTCGGAGCACTGGAAAATGATAGTCAAGTGCGGAATCGAACAGAACGGGTGTTGAACGTAAAACATAAACCTTTCGTCTGTGGTCCAGAGGCTCGCGCTGGTTCACCAGGTATTCGGACGTGTCACAGCATATAAGAGGTGGCAAGACCTTCTGCGCCCTACCGCCAGACCCAAAGCTTCATTGCCCAAAGAATATACTGATCACAGAGGACGGGCGCCTGTTGATCTCGCCTTTGTATTAGACGGCCGTCCTTACAATCGAGTTTCATCCGAAAACATTTCCACAACGCGCTCGTGTGGTGCCAAGTCCATGCGCAACAGAGACTAAATACAATAGACCGAAACCGCAACGTGCACTATTCAGAGCATTTCTCGCTGCCCTCTATGATTTATTTGAGTGCAGTAAAGGGTGTGCGCGTCCCAACAGGCATCTAAACAAACACCACGTCCATATATCTCCCACATCGTGACCAGTGTTCAACCACCGATGACTGGCATCAGCTTGAATACAAGAGTGCCAGCAGATAGACCAATCTTCCTGTGATAGCTCCGTGTGAAGACGAAGGTGAAGAACCTAAACCGACGGCTTATGAAGGAGGCGGCATTGAAAGTCAGTATGTTACTTACCACGTTTATTAATCGGTTTGCCCTAGTATCGGGATAGGGTTGTGGTCCTCCTGTGGTCAACAAACACAAATACAAACATAACGCCCATTCTGTGGGGGTTTGATCCCAATTCCTTGAGTCAGCACAATATCGCGTACATGGGTGTGACCTGTCGGGCCATCCAAGTTGAGTAATCTAAAACAACAACCTTGATGAGGGAGACAATATTCAATGCGAGTAATATGCTACTCACTAGGCTGTGTAACGTGGCGTCGATTTGAGTAGTGCTCGGGTCGGTGCGACGCACGAGATCAATGTCATACTTGCTGCTAGCCATTTGGACTGGCGCCCAAAGGAAAGGGGCAGCGAAGGAAAGGACGATGAGGTTGCGAATGTACATCTATGCGAGCTTGCAGTAAGCCTGAGATCTCGCGGGATGGCATCCAGTCGCAACTGATGTACTTATAAACCAAATCGATTTCCGGCAACATCGAGATGTACGGAGAACAACGCCCGTGGGAGTTCGAGTCACATGTGTTAGTAACATACGGGGGACGGTCAGCTGGGAAGTTAATAATTGCATATAGAAATGCCTGCTTCACTACCAACCAGTCTCGTCGGCGTTATCTACTTATATAGAGCTGAAGAATCCGTTACATCGGTTTCCGTAACAATCTATCTGACTGAGGAGACTTGACATAAGTCACAGCTAACCCCGAACAATGTAGAGACCCAGGAAACTTCATCCATCGCCCCACCATCGCTGACCTCCACTCTCCGACAAAATACCTAGTCCCCTTCCACGTCATATTGAACAGCTTCTGTCGAGGGTGGAAGTGTACTTGAGCGAGCGAATAGAGGATAGCAAGAATGGCTTAGAGGGAGATCACACACGAGGCAAGGGGGCTGAGCCCATTCAGATGATCTCCCTCTAAGCCATTCTTGCTATCCTCTACTCGCTCGCTCGAGTACACTTCCACCCTCGACAGGTTATGGGCCCCGGTAACCGAGGAACAAAGGATGACTTATTTTCCGAAGATGAAGAATCCAACTTCGATAAAGATGATGAGGAACATCATACCAGTAACGACAAAGGCAAAGGCCGGGAAAAAATAACGGCAACTCCTATTCCACCCCAGGCCAGTACATCTACGACAATAACCCCTCCGATGTCATCTGTACCCCAATCTACTGCTGCACTGGTCACCACACCTACAGTGGTATATCAAGCCCCTATTGCTCCTGTACCCCAACCTACCAATGCACCAAAAATGATGGGCTATGCCTGTGGCTGTATGCATCACCACTGTGAATCATTGAGCTCCGAGTCTAGTTCTTCTAGCTCTTCCAGCCAGAGTAAATCCCATTCTCATTGACACCACAAACACAAATGCCATTGGCAACATTCTCCCAGCTCATCTAGCTCCAGTTCTAGCACATCTAACAGTCAATCATGGAGCCATAAATGCCACTGACATTCAAAGAAGGCATTCAAGATAAAATCAACAGCCATTTTTATCACCACCTTCTCAAGACCTATAAAAAGGCAACACCTCTATCAGATAAACTCCAAAAGGATGAAGTCTTATGACACAATAATTGGATGGCCTGGAAAACCTCCATCATGTGTATTTTTTCGACCAACCAACTGCATGGTTTTCTTTTAGATGACTACCCTGCCCCAAAGAAATCTGTTCAACACCCCGAATATAAAGCTTGGTTTACACTTGACCATGCTGTCAGTGACTACATTCTAAAAATATCAGTCCAAAGCAGTTGGTACAAATTCCAGCCTTACTGCATATCAATGGCAGTAGCAACCACAAAATTATGACCACCAAAGTATGGGAACATCTCCTAGATGTTTACAAAGCTTTCGACGAAATTGTCATCTCTGACCTATATGCCAAATTAGTCTTGACAGTGGCAAAAGACCAAACAGACATGTGTGTGCACATAAACAGGATGGTCAATGTCCGAACTCACCTTGCCAATGTTGGACATCTGATCGAAGACCACATTTTCAACAGATTACTGGTTGGCACCTTACCAAAATCCTGGCATACTTTCATCATTGGTCTTCGAGGCAGCATGGCCACAAAACAATGACAACATGGAAAATGTGGCAAAGGAATGTCCACCATACATCTCATAAATGTCATCCTGGCAGAGGGAAAGAAACTCAATGGCCATAGCAATGACCATGCCAGTGACAAAAACACCCATTCCAAAGAACGTGCCTACAGCTCAAATCATTCCCAAAAACAACAGCAAGGAAAAGACACCTGCTGAATTTGCCATTACTGGAACCACCAGACCAAAGATTGCCAATGGAAGGATAAGGGGGGATACTGTACCCATTGCCAGGCAGGAGGACACTGGAGACCAGAATGTGACAAGGGAGGAAAGGAGAAAGAGAAAGCAGCACTGAGTACAAGCAAGCTTCAAATCGTGAATGCTGCAATTGAAGAAGTTAATACACACAGTGTATATGAGTCAGATAGTGCCAATAGCACCCAGTTTCATTACTACACCTGGCTGGCTGACTCGGCATCAACTTCTCATATTGTGAAGGACAAATCTGCCTTCTGCAGCTATAGTTCTCAGAGAACCACCATATGCAGCATTGGAAATGTTGCTGTTGAAGCCCTCAGAATTGGAACTGTCAAACTACAGTCTGATCGGAAATATACACTCACACTCCATAATGTTCTACATATTCCAACAGCTACTGACAATCTCTTCTCGCTTGGCCTATTTGAAGGAAAGGGAGGAACTTTTGTTGCAAAGAATGGACAAACGAACCTTTACTCAAAATCAGGCATATTGATTGCCACTGCTACATGCAAAAATGCACTGTACTATCTAAATGTCCAACTGGATGAACATAGAACCCTAGCAATGACAACTCAATTACCATCATGGATGGAATGGCACAGACACTACAGTCATATTGCCATCTCTGGCCTGAAACAGCTATTTGACAAGAAACTGGTCAATGGATTTTCTGTTAATGAAAAATCTGAAACAACTGACTGCAAAATATGTGTCTGCGCCAAACAAAAACATTTGCCATTTCCACAGCAGTCCAACACATACACAATGTGCCCTGGAGAATTAACTCACTCTGACCTTTGGGGACCAAGTCACATTTATACACCAAATGGTGAAAAATACTTTATGATGCTAATTGATGATTACTCTCATCATTGCACATTGATATTGTTGAAGAAAAAATCTGACGCACCAACAAAGATAAAAGAATATCTTGCCTTTGTTGAATGACAACTAAATCAAAAACCAAAATGAATTTGAGCCAATAATGGCAAAGAATACATGAACAATAATCTACAAAGCTGGTGTGCTGAGCATGGCATTATCCTCGAGTCAACAGCGCCCTACTCACCACAGCAAAATGGCATAGCCGAGTGGTACAATGGCACATTGGCCAACATGATCTGCACAATGCTCATAGCACAATGCTCCCAAAAACTTTGTGGGGTGCAGCTGCAAAACATGCAACCTATTTGCGCAACCGGGCCTACACCTGCACAGTTCCAGATGCCACACCCTTTGAACAATGGTCAGGTCATCAACCACATGTCCAAAACTTGTATGAGTTTGGACTACCTGTATCAATCTTAAATGAATCAGCCATGCATGATAAACTTGATGCATGAGGAGACATACATGTCTTCATTGGTTTTGAAGATGGACCAAAAGCCATTCACTATTTGACATCCACACATGACAAATAAAAGTATCCCAGAACTATCGATTCTTGCCGAATGCAGAACAAGCTCATTTTGAGGAGGAGAAGCTGACAGACGATGAATTGCTATGGGAGTTACAAAATGAGAATAATGGACCTTTGAATATCCGGATTCCCAAATGGCCATGCCCAGCGGATATTGATTCAGACAGTGATACAGATGATGATGAAGCACCTGGCAATAAATGACAGAAGGTCAATCACCTTACTGAAACTGAAAAAACATATATTGTGTTTAGCAAAGCCACATGTCATGATGCTCCGAATACCCTCAATGAAGCTCGACAAAGTGCCAAATGGATACAGTGGGAACAGGCTGTCAAAGCTGAACTTGACCAACTACATTCGATGAAAACTTGGGAACTTGTTGACTTACCTCCTGGGTGCAAAGCCATTGGCAACTGATAGGTTTTCGCAAAGAAACTCAATAAAGATGGTACCTTACAGAAATATAAGGCATGTCTTGTCACAAAAGGATACTCACAAGTACCCGGAATGGACTACAAAGAAACCTTTTCACCAGTCATATGACTAGAGATGATACAATTACTGCTAGCACTTGCCATAAATCTTGGTTGGGATATTGCCCAAATGGATATTAAAGGCATATACCTAAATGGTATACTACAGGAAGAAGTTTACATGAAACAACCTGATGGTTATAATGATGGGACAAACCATGTCTGCAAATTGATTAAAAGTCTATACAGCCTTAAACAAGCTGGGCACGAATGGAATAGTGAATTCGACACCAAAATGCGCAACCATGGATTCAGTTGCCTACAGGCTGACATATGTGTCTATCTATGGGAAACTGAAAACTCAGTTGAAATCATCACAGTATGGGTCAACAACCTACTAATGTTTGGCACAAGCCCAAAAATATTAGAAGATTTGTGAGTCGAGATGCATAGCATCTGGGAAGTCATGGATATTGGGACACCAAAGAAAATCGTTGGTATTGAAATTGACTATGACTTGGTCACCAGTCATCTGAAGATAAATCAGCCACAATACATTGATAACTTACTGGTGAAATACTGAATGATGGACACCTACACAACAGTTACACCTATGGAACCTAGTCTCAACTTAGATGATGCAGCTGTTGAACTGGCAGACTCACCAATTCATGAATTATATCCATTTCTAATCAGCTCCCTGATGTACCTGGCAATCACAACATGACCAGACATAGCTTACACTGTCCGAAAACTTGCCACATATAACTCAAAACCCGGAAAAACTCACTGGGATGCAGCAAAGTGCATTTTACAATACCTAAAGGGAACAAAACACCTAGGAATCATATATCAATGAAACCCTGCTTTCCATACATGGATATTCCAATGCAAGTCACAGCAACTTGACAGATGCAAAATCCATCAATGGCTATGTTTGTTATGACTCTATCTATTTTTCTATATTTTTCTATATTTTATCTGGAGGCCTACAGACACAGGATGACATACCAATATGCATAGGGGCTTAGGGGATCTGTTATGGAAGGACTGGTTAGGTAAGCCATGGGTGGCTGTATGAAGGTCTAGGCATAGGGGTCCAGAGTAGTCTGGCTATGGAAGGGTCTAGGCTGTTGCTGCACATGCATAGCCTTTGGGGCAGTGTAGTCTGTGTGCACAGACCATGGGCTGGGGTATATAAGGAGGTGTGTCTGTAGGTGTTGAAACATTAAACAGCAACGCAGCACTAGCTAAGTAAGTGTTCAATATACTTACATTTGTTTTAGTAGTGTTGCCCTTACTAAGACTGTTTGTTAGTTTGAAAAAACTGAGGGACTTGACGACCAGAATGCCCTCCTTATATGCATTTCAGAAACCCTAACCTTACATTGTGTAATTACCTATTCTAGATGTATTACTAATGGTTCGGTACCTTAAATGAGTCATTCTGAGTCTTATTCTATTAATAATCCTTNTAATTACCTATTCTAGACATATTACTAATGGTTCGGTACCTTAAATGAGTCATTCTGAGTCTTATTCTATTAATAATCCTTCTAGATTATTCTATATGACTCATGCACAGTAAGTATGACTCATGCGCAGTCATAATGATGTAATGCGCAGCAGTGTGCAGCAATGCACAGTAATGCGCAGCCTTGCACAGCTATCCGCAGTTATGTCAAGTCATAATATATTATTAGATGTTCTAGATCCTTCTATATTCTATAACATTCTTTATTCTAGAACATTCCATATTCTAGAACAATATATATAATTAAGTTAAATATGAAACACATATTAAATAGTTATTAATTGATTATCTTATCTATTAATCTTATCTTATCTATTATGTAATATAGATTAGATTAAATAAATTTAATTAATTGATTAAATAGATTAGATTAGATAACAATTAAAACGATTTCTATCTAGAGTTTTTACATACTGCATCGCATATACTGCCACGAATCCCGGTGATGACACACACTGGGCCATCACGCGCCATGACATCACGGCGGAAATGTGCAGAGCATGGCGTTTGCTCAGAGGAGGTGATTCGATCGTTCATTGCATTGTGGTTGATGAGATGATAATCCCCTATTGGGGCGTAAACCAAAATATAAGCGATAAACAACAGATATAGGATCTGTGAATATTACCCTCAGGTGTATAATAGTAAGCTTCGGAAATATGATCAAGGGAAATACTGTCATAGTCGACAGGCGGGCCATTGGGCATTGCAGAGAGATCTCCATGGACCCCACAAATGGCAAATGTAACAAATCGAAGCCATTTGACAGGGCGAATGGAGAGCCTCTCGATGTCACTGGAGGGGATGGAGAGTGCGAGAACTTGTCGGTCTTCGATATGCAAATAAACATTCACCATTGTGTTCCGAGCCTGAAAGTGGAAAGGACTAGGAGAATCGGGTTTCTCCATGCCAGTAACTTCCGTGAACACCGCATCGCCTGCAGCTTCAAAACTTGAACTATGGCGCAACCTGTGATGCAAGACAATTGCGATGTGACACGTTGACTTACAACATATTATCAGACATACTGAAACTGCAGTCTAGGGCCTTGCCAGCGAGTGCTCCTTGCTCGTTGCTTTTGGCATTACTCTCAACAACCTTGAATATTATTAGGTATGGTGAGTTTGATGAGTTTGATGAAGCCGGGATAAACGAACCAGATGGTTGAATTCGTTGCATAGTCCTTCGAGTTGGTTGATGTCAGTGGGCATGCGCATTCGGAACAAGCTCAAAAGACCAAACTCCGAGCCAGTACCATACGAGGTGGCATGTTCATTGTCTCAGGAGCGCCTCCTGAACGATGTTCCCATCGACATATTTGCCCAAGAATACGGACTGGTGAAGTTCCCTTTCACAAAAAAAAAAACAAGAGTCGTCCTCCCCAACTTGTGCTGTCGCATGTCTGTTCTCGCCAGTGGCGGGTGCATGCGCTTCGTACCAGCCAGAGGTTTTTTTTAAATAGAAAAAAGAACTGAATGAACCTTTTTTGATTGGCGCATTCAGCTTCATAAAACTGGAAGGCGTGCTGTTCAAAGGGAGCATCCAGATCCACTACCATTATGTGCCTTTTTGAGCCTCGGTGATGGCGGGGGGATCTCCCTTGATAATATGATCAATAAACTCTGCATCAGGGACGCAATCAGGTGCCTGGGTGGGAGAGCGTGGTCGGGGAATCATGATATGGCGGCGCAACTGTGCGTGACGTGGTGGGAGAGGGCAATCAAGACAATGATAATGTTCAACCACTTGATGATGATGGTGCCATCCATGACATCTTTGGGCATGGCGCGATGTTGAGTTTTGTGTTGTGAAAGGTGGGGGAAAGTTTGTGTCACAGCACTGGCACTGCCAAGTATCTTCTATTCAAAACTTAGTTGAGAGGTGAAAGACTTCAAAGCAGCTGAAGCAAGTGGGCTCAAAGTAAGAGTGACGTGTCCAAAGCCACCATCGCTTCTTCACCTCTTACCACCACCATCCCCTGTTTTTCCCACGGGGTGGCCTGTCAAGAGTTGTCATTGTCTGCGCTAAGACAACTCAAGTAGCTTTCTCGTCTCGGTCTCTTTGCATTGAGCCTTTGCTCCGCCCGTTCTGTGCTTTTCCCCAGCTTTTTCCGTGATTTTTAGCATTCCTCCCTCTCCCCCCTGCCTCCCCCCCTCCTCGTGTGTGTAGCGCATTTTCCTTCGCACACATGCCGAAGATTCCTTCTGCTCCCCGTCCTCCTGTCTCCCGCCGCCCTAGTCGTCCTCCGGACGACTCGATGGTTCCCCCTCTCGCCGCGGTCTTTGCTCCTTGGCCGACTCTTTACTATGTTTTTGAAGACAACATGTCCTGCTCGCTGCGGGGCCCTTCTTCTGGTCGCTCCTTCCTGGAGCTTGCTACAATTGCAGCTGACAACCTGCTTGGCCCTTGCCAACGCTGCTCCTTGGTACGGTTTAAGTCCTATTGCCCACACCTAGGGCTTTGCACTACCTGCAATCTGATGCGCGACGACCCCGAGTGCCCACATGAGGCTTCGTTGCTCCCCGGCAATCCGGCCGGCCTCCTCCGTCTCCTTGAGGAGGAAGTCCTGGATTTTGAGAATATGTACCGGCCCCCACCTGCTTCCCTGTCCGGCTCTGCCTTCAACACCCTGCCCACCCGCTCCGGGGGTCCTACACGCTCACCCTCACCGGCTTCTCCCGCTGGCTCCATTCATGACTTGATACATGCACCTTCCCATGCTCCGTCCCGTGGGGGCTATCAAGACGACAATACAGTCTGTATTCCCTCGCGCGCTGAGGCGGCTGCCGCTACTCTGTTGAGATCGCAAGTGACTACGGTACTGAGTACCGAAGGAGCGGAGGTAGACAACGCCCAACGTGGGGGTTCTCTATCTCACGCGATGCACCAGCGCCCGGACACGCTTCCTGGTGCACCCACGACCCAGTGGGTGGCAGCCCCTCCAGTAAGTTCTTCCCCTCACTTTGGCTCTTTCCGTTTGCCCCGTGCCCCGGCTCCTTTGGGTCTCACACGTGCTGCTATTGCTGACGCCGCCGCGACTCACTCGGCCATCACTTCACGGGCTACGCTCCTGCTGGACTCCGTCCTGGTTCCTTCCTTGCAGGACATGTTTGATGCTCCGGCGGTGATCCACTGCCTTCGCGATTGCACCGGATACTTGACGAAATGGCGCCTCCCCAACGTTCAGGCAGCCCTCGATGCCCTCCCCGGAGAACTCTGCACTGTTTGTGGTTTGGTTCGCTTCGCCTCTAAGCAATGCGACCACTTTGGCTTCTGCCACGGCTGTGACTCTATGAGGGGCCACAACAACTGCCGTCACTCCTTTCTCGACAAAGTCACGGATCCGGCCGGCCTGTCTGCCTGTCTGGCAGCTGGCCTTCTTAGTGGCGCACTGGACGAAGAGCTCCATCACAGATTGCTGTTGCAAGGATCACCTTTGGCGCCCTCCCTGGCGCCGCTGCCGCGGTCCTCTGCTCGACGGTGGGGCTCACCACCGACCCAGGTCCTCTCCGGCTGGTTGCCCACACCCGCCCCCACAACCACGAGTGGTGCCCCTTTGGCGGCCCCTTAACAAATTATTGATATTTCAATAGTAAAATTAAAAAAATAAAAAAATAAAATATAATAATAATTGGGCTCGACCCCTTCTGCCACACCGTCCCAGCCGGGCCTCCTTCATTTCTTGGCCTCTGTACCACTGGTTCCCCTTGCGGGGCGGGGTGACCCTCCAAGCCCCCCGCCCCGTTCTCCTAAACACCCAGCGCGCACTTCCACGCCGCCGAATGTTGCCATGCAGGGCGCTCCGGACCACGTGGGGCCTCCACTTACCACGGACCTGCCGAGATGGCTACGTGTTTTGCCACAAGGTGCGGCTGCCTGCCGTCTCTGGCTCTCGGCTCAAGCCGGTCGCCCCCTCGACTCAATTCCCGCCCAACTCCAGGATAGGTACCATCATGTTTTGGAACACTGTCAGGCCCAAGCTCCGTCCGACAAGGGGAAGGACCGTGCTCCCCCCCTGTCTCTTACAGCCGGCGTTCAACACCTGGATAATGCCGCTCTGGTGGCGGACACGAACCGGTTATCTGCTGCGATTGGAGCCATCACTTCGGTCATGGTCGGTCCGAATATGGACGTAGGAAAGGATGGGGACCTCCCTGCCAATTTGGAACAACAGGGGACGGAAGCCTCCATTCATGCTGCCCCCGCAGCCCCTCCTGTCGAGGCCACCCACTTCACTGAGAACTGGACTGCTGATGTTGCTCGTATAAAAGCACATGTGGAGGGGTATTTTAAGCCCCAGCCGGATGGCTCTTGGTCTTTGTCTGACGGGGACAAGAACACTCTCTTCGACACGTGCGTCCTCCCGGCTCACGCAAATCTTTCTGCCTTCCCGCAGGTCCCCTTGTCTTTCACAGCTCGCGGACCTCTCCCAGGATCTTGCCGCTGCGCTCGGCGCGCTACACATTTGCAGTCATCTGTTCACAACTGCCAAGCTTGTGGCTCACGTCACCTCCATGCTGGCGTCTTATTTACCTGACAGTGAACGCTCCCGCCTGCCGCTCTCTGCTTTTGAAGCCATGTCCTCGCCCTCGGCTGCCAATACCAGGTGCAATGCGACGGTTCGTCTTGGACCCCCACCAGCGGTCCCTTTGGCTACTAAGCCTGGCTCCAAGCGTCGCCCTCCCCCGAAGGCTGCGGCCGACACGACCTCTACGGCTCCTCTTGCCCCGAAGGACGTCAAGTCCCATTTTGCGGTGGCTCAGTCCATCTCTGACGCCTACGGCATACCCCTGGAGGACGCATTCCAGAAGGCTGTTGGCCTTGGTAAGCCTCTGGCCTGCAAGTCCTTTGCTGCTGCAGCGGGTGGCGGCTTTGCCTCTGCGTCTCATCGTCCAGCCCTCCCTAAGGGCCCCCCACCGGTAGCGGCTCCCCCAAACCTGCGGCGAGCTCCCAATAAAGAGTGATGCACCACAAGAGGTACGAGGGCCAACACCCTCATATTCCTTCCTCCCCCCCCCACCTGTGGGCCAGCTGCCTTGTCCCAAGCTTGCACCGCCGGTCCTCTGTGCTTTGCTTGTCGCACATGCTTCCGCACACCAAGAGTACCACCCGGCCTTCTGTGACGCCAATGTAAACTCCATCAAAATGGCAACATGGTCGTCTCGGGACTCCATTATTGTCACATGTGCACGGCCCATTTCAGACGCGCAGGAGCGCATTATCTTCCGCAGCCTTACAGCCCTTACCGTGGTGTCCGCCGAGGAAGTGCGCATCATCAACCGCCCGACCACCTCCAGTCTCAAGTTTTGTGCGGTTCCTACACGCAAACCGGATGGTTCCCTTGTCACGCCAGAGGACCTGCGGGACACTTTGCTTGCCCACCCTCGATGGGCAGAAGCTCGTATTTGGGGCGCGCCTCGATGGATCAAAGCCCGCACACAGGCGGAACTGGGGGCCTCGGCCACCTTCTTAGTTGAAATACACGACTTCCAGAGTGGAGCGAATGCTGCCCACCTTAAGAACACGATCGTGGACTTCTACGGCAAACGCACCTGATGCATGAAGTGGCATTTCAAGGATGCCCTCCCCCAATGTGGCACTTGCTGTCGCTGGGGCCACACGAGTCTACAGTGCACGTCGAGCTCTTCCACGTGCGCGCGTTGTGCCGGAAACCACCCCACGGCCTCTCACGAGCAGTGGTGCACGGCGTGCACCTCCCTCGGTGCCCAATGCCACCTCCAGTTGTGCATCAACTGCGTTGGCGCTAAGGACCCGGCCCACAGCGCGTCGTCCCGCTCCTGCCCTTTCTTCCTGGCCCGCACAGACGGTGAGATGATCCGGAAACTGTATGCCAACACCGCCGACAAACGCAAGGGCGGCAAGCTCCACGCCGAGATCGCTGCTCTTCAAAAGAAGATACTCAAACGCGGCCCTCAAGCTGCAATGATAGCGGCTCTCTCCCATGAGGGGCCTTCTGACTCCCGCGGACCTGCTCCCGCCCCCTTGATACCCAGCGTCGCGCGCATCGACGACGTTGGTACATCTGGAACTCAAGGTGCGCCTCTATGATTGGATTCGCCCATCGTTTTGAACGATCTTGAGCGCTCCTCTTCCCATCGTCGCGCTCATCCTCCTCTGTCTTTCGTCATCATCAGACTAGACGTCAGAACCTTTGTCCAGTAGACTGGGAACAGACCGAGACTGTTACAACCTATGCGAACATTTTCATTTTCTTATGTCAGCACCTTCCTTTCCTGACTATCTATGCATCGCCACATCTCCTCTATGATTATGCAATGTCACCGCTCACATAAGCGTGACCCTTTTCATCTATGACATATGCTTACCATCGTTTCGTTTCTATGACGTCGCTATGATATCACTAATGATGCATTATGATCTCATAGCTATGATATCATTCTCTAACACGTTCACTACCTTTTACAGACAGTAGGTTTACGTATAAATACGAGAGTTTGTCTTAGGTCGAACCTTAAGTTCGACTTAGCTTGTAATACACAAGTT